>WKLE02003169.1:27938-46005 GCA_014885115.2 Asterionellopsis glacialis
AACTGCTGCCACTCGTGTATGCAACAGAAAGTACCTCACACATCAAAGAACAATCACTAAGTACTCCGTTCTATAGCTCTATATGTACAAATAGCGTCTTTCGTCGAGTTCTCACCCTACCATAGTAGTTTGTATATCCTCCGTATCTAGTATTCGTGGAATAGGAAAGAAGGATCCGAGTGCATCATCGTTCTTCCGTGACAATCGTATTCGAATAGCCTCTAGAGAGTACATGAGTGATATTCGATGTATCAACCACCAAGAGCATCAGGTACAAGTTCTACGAGATGAACCAAGTTCTCGTTCCATAAGTAAAATTCAAATTCATAAGTTCCTTGAAAACAGTAGTCACCACGAAATCCTTATGTTTGTGTAGTACCTGGTAATTACTTAGGGGAGACGGCCCTCAAGAAAGCAAGAGTGACATGCTAATTCTTGCGTTCCAAGAAAATACCTTTCGCCGCGGTGTATTAGTATGGTCAATTACAAAACAGCTATCCTCTCCTAGCAAGTACTGTAATGTTGTAGTTAGTTCTATAGGTACAGGTATGCACGACCCATACTATGGTACTGTATCTGATACTCTCTAGAGGCAGAATTGTTCCATTAACGTACTGTAGTTCGTTCCAGCGAACAAACATCTGTCTAATCTAGTTGTATCCTAGTTTGTGTATTACACCTAACCCTAGTCAAACAGTATTCAGTAAGTAGGTCGTGACAGCTCTTTTTCACTCACTCCTGTGCGTACGCGCAGTTTTTGGGCGAAACGCCATGTTGACTTTTTTGTGGTTCGTGTTGGAGAATTTTTGGATGTCGTCCGAAAATCACACTCCTCCAACAATACATTATTTATTTTTTCGTATCCTCTCCGACCGAATGGGGAGTTTTATAACTTGAAATGAAGAAATAATAATAATAATATTTCACGGGAGTCTTGTGTTTATCAATTTTTTTTTACAGCAGCATTGTTCATTGTCATCGTAGTTCCAAAACCCGTGACCTCTCAACATTTTACTACTTGTGGTCTGACAGTTAGTGACATTGTATCTTGTATAAATATAGTTTCATCTCCTTCTTGGATGGTTATATACACGTTCGTTGCATTTTGACTCTAGAGAAACATAATATATCAATCATAGAAAAAGCATTTTTTTTTTATATAAAGAATGTATCATGGTACATCACAACCACCACAGCATAATTATGGTAACAATAATAACACCTCACCGTTGCAACAACAACAACAACAACAAAATTACTACCATGCTCATTCACCAACAATCTCACAAACAGTATTGGCATCAACTCCAACAGCATCAACAAGTATGACACCGGCATCGACGACAAGACAAAGAACACCGTTGGCTACACCCATGTCAAGTGTAGTAGCAACACCTAGTAGTAGTACTACAAGAATGAGTACACCTCAAGAACAAGTCGAAAGAGCAAAAGAACAATGGTCCAATCATGGTGATGGAATATCACAAGCATCGGAAGAACGACGACGAAAATTATGTCAGCATGGACATGTGGTTGTACGGATTACATGTGCTGTATCAAGAATCGATGCTACAGGAAAACCTTACACAGCCTATATCATATCCTACCGGACCAAGGGCCAACATGAACAAGAACAAACGTCTCAAAATGTTATTGAACATCGGTATAGTGAATTTCGACAATTAAATGACTTTTTAATATCAAATCGTATATCTTTGAAAACAACCTTCCCTACCAAGCACTATAATTGGATGTCTTTCAAGAATACATCTGGATTAGGACAATGGATACCAAAGACTAATATTCATACTACTACTAATAATAATAATGGTACCGGTACGACTCCAATGTCTGCAATGGTTTCTCCAAATAACAACAACAATATACAAGAAGAAAAATTAATTGCCTATCGAAAAACACAATTGGATCTTTGGTTACTTGAACTTTGTGAAATGTATAATTCTGGTCAATTGCCACCGATAGTACATGCACATGTATGGGATTTCTTTACCAAAATGAATAGACCACCATGTGATATAGAAGAAGAAACAACCAACATGGATATCAAACACAACATGAGTATACTTGCAAAATCAAATCCTATTCCATTTTCGTTGAATACTTCTATACGTCAAGCAACATGTATGTTTCAAAATATGTCCCATGAAATACCATTAGGTCTTCTTCGACATGCCAAAGCCTTGTGTTTTTTAACAGTGGCAAAGGCAGGATTTGTCATGTCTGGACGGATAGGGACAGGTTTAATTGTGGCTGCCAAACAACAGTCACCATCACAACAACAACAACAGCAGCAGCAGCATTATTATCCATCATTCCAAACTCCTACTACTTCGTATTGGAGTGCACCTTCAGCCTTGGGAACATTGGGAATTGGATACGGTGCCTTGGCAGGTGGAGATATTACAAACTACATTATTGTTTTAACTACAACCCAAGCTGTGTCATCCTTTTGTCAACCAAGTTCCATACGATTAGGTGCAGAAGTAGGCATAGCCTTGGGACCGTCATCACTTACACCTCAAGCTCTCAGTACACATCAAAAGAATTGGACATTGCATTCTGCCTATTGTTATGGACAATCCAAGGCTGGGTTATTTGTGGGTGTTTCATTAGAGGGGAGTTTGATATCACCACGTCATGATGTCAATGCCAAATTTTACAATCGACATGACATTTCTCCTCAAGAACTTTTACTTGGTACTACCGTACCACCACCCAAGGCATGTCAACCGTTATACAATGTTTTGAATCAAATTATTTTGTAAAAAAAAATTAGCAGAGAAATAGTCAAATCATTAGTAGAGGAGGGAGGCATTTCACATACACTCGTACTAAAACCTCATGTGTGTGTATCAAAAAAATAAAATCGTGTTATAAAATAATCCAGTATGCCTACTATAAAATATCGGATAACCTTTTGTTGTGGTACTAAAGTCTCTATAGTATAATGTACCGAACCATTGAGCATGACAATATGTAAATGCGTACTACAGTATTACAACAAAAAGTTGATGAAAGGGGATTCTATTTTTAGTACTAAATTTGGAGTACATCCTGTCTGTCTCGTATACATACCTCCAACTTAGTACAAGAAAGCTTCAACAAGTAAACTTTATCTGGCTTCAACATGGGTAGTGTGTACAATTCTTTCAAACACTTGACACAATCTTTGATGCTAATACAAGCAATTAAGTTTTAAGTGCTTCACCAAATAAATGCTACTGCAAATCAAAGGTTTTACAAGGTAGTGGAAAGGCATACTACCTATGCATACACTATAATTTGTCATTTTCCTTTAGCAAAGAGCAAGGAGGAGAGCAATCTCCACACCTCAATAAATTCTTCCCATGAGATCAAAACTATCCTTATCCAAATCTGATTCCTCCTAGGAGAATTCATCTAACATTACTCCACCAACTGCTTTAAAAAAGCTACCAGGTTCTGATTTACTTAATTTCCTGTCTCCTCATCATCAGAGTCCCAATTTCTTTGAATGTGACTTCCTCTTGCTGTTGTTGTTGTCTTGTAGTTGCAGAAAAAGGTCTTGTTTTAAATAGGCACCCAAGAATTATGTTAGAGTAGAGATAAAACCATCCTTATCCTTGTCCACATCCAATCTCTCCCAGGATCATTCATTTGATGTAATTCTTCACCAACATTTTTAAGAAAAGATTGTAAGTTCAGATTTACTAATCTTCCTGTCCTTGTCCGAGTCAAAATCATTTGGTGTTGGTAACTGAATACTACTTAGAATTGCTTATACATCATATGTGAGAGTTGCACTAGTACCAGTAGCATGAGGAGGGTTCCCACTTTCATCATTATACACACCAAATGTGGAGGGATAACAATGAATGTTATGGTACCTCTGTATAGCCTGTATAACAAGCAATCCAACATCCAACTGTCCTTGTATATTGCCTTACCTTCACCTAGTATATGAAATGATGGGACAACTCCAACATGTAACAATAATTGGACTTTTTGACATGGATTTTTCTACTTTTGCTGTATGTAATAATAACTGCTGTAAAAAAAAATGAACAATATACCCAACTTGATTTTTTGTATCATCATATTTTCTGTAGGACCAGGAGGAGTGTATACACATTCACCTTGGACTTCTTGAGCTTGGGAAGAATTGTCCTTTGCAATTCTTGTAGCACCAATTAAGGTAAACACACCACATGCTATTATCAATAGGACTTTACTAATAAAGAATGACATTATGGAGAGGGAAAAATATTGATTCTGGTCTTCAACTCAATACTCAATAGTGTCCTGTAATGGGAGTTTTGTCAACATTTACAAAAGTTGGCCCTCTGTTTGTGTCTTATTTTCCAGCAGGAGGTTGATAAATGAAATACATTGCTTTCATCTCCATAACAAGAAATTTAATGGCAACAAATGCAAGCACTCTTTGTTGACAAAGAGCTTCTCCCAGAAACTCTGTGATATGACCTATAATGGTTGGAGAGCTGCTCTGCTGCTGAATTCATTTTATTGTACTAGTACTAATTGTTTTTTCACATCCATCTACAAGGAATGTTGTCAGTGATTGATACACCCCTTGCAAAAAAACAAATAGGGAGCATCTCTAAACAAGAAACTACAAACCCTTATTCCTATTCTTTGTTTGTGCACATGTTTGTCCTTTCTTCTCAATTCAGTTGAGAGGGGGGGAGGGGTCCATCCAGAGCTCGTAGGACTACAGTAATACTATTTATTTAGAACAAGATGCTACGTCACTAGTTGTCGTTGAAAATCACTCCTCTTTTGTGATTGGTAGGGAGTGAACCCTGGTTTTATTGAGTCTACTGGCTTGGTAGTACAAAAGGTACGTTTTAAATATACCGGTACATTACTGATAGTAGCTTGGTCATACCTTGGTAGAAATATATTTAAAGGTACTGTACATAATTTTTTCGGTTCCAGGTAGAGGCGGTATTGCACTGTTTTTCTAATATAGATAAAAAAACGGGATTGTTTTACGTCATCAGGCCCCAAAAAACGGGAATGGTGTTAAATAAAACAAGAATCTATCCAAAGATGCATACAGAATTGGCCTTGCATCTTTTCTCTCTATTTGAGAACTTGCGTACAGCACCGCAGTCTCATGATGATAATTTATATAAATAGTGCCTGCAGGTACAACACAATCATATATATTTAGCTTATACAGGACTCTAAGTAAATTCGCAAGTATGATACAGGACTTTTTATAAGGCGGAACATCGAACATGTATTTTTCAGAAGCTCTCTCTTTTTGCCTGCAACATTTCAAAGTGTGAAGATACTACTGTGATCAGTGTTTTTGTCCACCGTGTTGAGATTATTATCTTTGGTCTACAAGAGACACATTGTAACCAAGAGCGATGAATTTGAATCAACCACTCTCACACCAACCATCTATCACTCTTATGGAATATCAGATGAATGGTCCAACGGAAACATCATCATCACCATCTGAAAGCCAACAGATCTCAACTAGAAAGCCGTCACGGGAGATGCTATCTCCCGAGCAGGATATTGTAGAGAATTCATCTCCCGTTGATGTTACTGCTCCTATCACACATTCTAAATCGTGCAGTGCCCCTGTACCAACGGTGGTTGACATTGGAAGCAAGCAACGTGGTGGGAGACCTTCTACTTCTAGAAAAACAAGTAATAGTATTGAAAGGCCATGCCACAACAAACATCTACGAGAACGTAAAGTTGTATTGCTTTATATTACAAGAATTTTGAAGAAGAAAGGCAGCAGCAGCAGCAGCAGCACTAACAATGATGAAAACGACCAATCAATTAAAAAGGCAGCAGCAAGACTAGAAGATATCCTTCATCGCAATTCCAACAGCATGGAAGAGTATCTGGATAAATCTACTCTTAAATCAAGAATTCGAAATGTATTGCAATCAATCAAATAGCGAACGGTCTTTAGACCTCAGACTGAATTTCGAACACGCTCAACTCCTTTAAAAAGACGAACAAACGGCTCTGTAGATAGAGAGGATAAGCTGTAAGAATCGTGCGCGGCAAAGTGTATTCCAAGCCACCGTCCCTACCCAAGAATAAGCAAAAAACTTAGAGACATGAACCTATACATAATATATTTATCCACAAATCAATAAAGTCTTGCTTTTCTGCAACTTGCTGTAGTGTTTACACTCTATTCGAATGCATCAGAACGAAACTATTTCGTCTTTTTCTGTTGCTTCTGAAGACAGGAAAGTAGAAAAGATCCTTCTTCTCCTCTGAAAATATCGCTAACCTTCATCCTTCGACACACGCTGACAAGTCTGATCTTGACCGTTCGGGTGACGGACAGAGCCGTTTTGAAATAAAATAGGAGTATTATGAATCATAATGATGATGTTCTTTCTGGTTCTGAGTGGTCGTGCGTGTCCTCATTTATTTATTTATTTTCCCTCTTGTCTTGTTTGTGATGAAGCCCAGACACAAATCGCCGACTCCTCAAACAAACGACAGCGGGTCTTTCATTACATTGGCAACAACCGAACCAACAACGACTGCTGTCTCAGAACAAGAGCGGATTTCCTTCAGACTCGAAAATTATTTAATCTAGATTTTGCCTTGTGGAACTCTGCCTATGCTAATACATACTTCCAGCAGAACTTGGTACAGAACAATTACAGTAATTCTTCAAAGCTCATGCTCCAGAACGACGAGAAAGTCACCAGGGCATCCATGGTAAAACGAAAAGGCGGAAGAAGGCAATCTTCAGGACATAAAAAAATTGTTTCATCGGTAACAAGAAGTATAGTCATGACAACCATGACGACCACATTGATGAGACAGGTGGGGGGCGCTTTAGCTCTGTCATCGTCGTCAACTACAGCAAACGGATCGTCAAATATTACAAGGAGAAAAGCATCATCACTGGTACTTGGAGGTAAACAAATTCAAAATGTGATGGCACCTATGGTTGCACAATCTGATGCACCCTTTCGTTTCTTAGGTCGTAATCATGGATGTGACTTATGCTTTACTCAAATGATACACGCTAAAACTATTGTCAATTCAGCGCCATTCCGTAAGGCACATCTCGATATGTTCCCAAAGGATACGACACTCCAATGGGAGGATTTGACATTAGCACAACAAAATTGTTTGCAAGGAATGACATACACACCAACACCATGGCCATCGGAGGGACCACTTGTTGCACAATTGGCAGGACATGATCCATCTTTAATGGTCGAGGGAGCGCATACAATTTTAGAGCATTCTCAGGGCACAGTGCATGGGATCGACGTGAATCTTGGTTGTCCGCAGGGTATTGCAAGGAAAGGGCGCTACGGTGCATTTTTAATTGAAGAAGATACAGAGTTGGTCTGTACTATATTGCGAAATTTACGTCAATCTCTCCCTAACAATGTGGCTGTGTCAGCCAAAATTAGGATCCCACTGAATCACAACATGTTAGAAGAAAGAGTCTTACAACTGCTAGATACTGGTATTAACTTTTTAACAGTACATGGTCGTACATTGGAAGAGAATAAAACTAGAGTAGGGCCATGTCGTATCAATCTTGTTCAAAAGGCAGTAGAGGTAGCACAAGGGCATACTCCTGGTTGTCCAGTTATTGCCAATGGTGGTGTTGAATCCTTTGCTGACGTTGCACGTATCAAGGAAGAAACAGGTGCAACAGCAATCATGTCAAGTGAATCGTTGTTAGAAACCCCATCAATCTTTGAGGGAGGACCATCCATTATTGGACTACACGGAAGTGACACAACAACAGCGACTCCCACCACGGCACAACAGTTGTTGGAACATCAAATGTCCATTGCTAGAGAGTATCTCGATTTGTGTTCCAAGTACCCACCCGTACCAGGAAGTTTGGGACATATGGGTGGGTCCTTCAATGTAATAAGAGCCCATTTCTTTAAGATGCTGCACCGATACGTACAAGGGGAAAATAAATTTCGAAATCAATTAGCAGATGGGAATAAAATGACATCTATTCTACACGCATATCAATTTTTGGATGATATGGAACACCATTACAAACAAAATGAAGGGCTTTTGCTATCAGTCTCACATGCCGATTCTTCATGGTACCGGAGACATTGGAGTGCTACAAAGTCTTCATTATCTTCATCGTCGTCATCATTGTCTGAAAACGATAAAAATATTCATGTGAGAGGCGATGATTATATCAGAGCACAACAAAAAATCCAGACATCCTTATCATCGGAGGAGCGTAAAAGGCAAGCTCGTGAAAGAATTGCAAAATTACAGGCATATAAAGCAAATAAGGCGAAGTCATTGAATCAAAAACCGATGGCATCATGAATATACCGGGTACTATAATAAATATGTTTTGTTTTACTCAAGAAAACTTATTTTCTAGACATTTAAATCATTTTTTCTTGAAACTGACCTTTTGAAATTAAACAGGTGTGGTGTGCACAGTTGGAACTCCAGGATTGGATGCATACTCATCAATCATTTTAATTTCTGCTAATCATACAGTAATACTGATGCAAGTTTCATAGACTCCCCCAACATGGAAGAAGTTCAATTTTTTGTCAATACAGTCCCAGTTCTGGGAGCCGTAGTTCTAGGTCTAGATTAACTAAGCATGATGTCCTCTACTCACTTGTTTTGCTTTAATTTAAAATGGACTAGCACAATAATATTTGAACCTGAATTAGCAAAATTGTGGTCAATTTGATTTACCAATTTATTTTGTAGTGCAAGAGCAAACTCTAACTTCAGATTACCACATGGTGTTTGCATGGTGGTTATTAGAACTCTCTCAGAGATCTGGACCTGCATGAAAGAAATTTATTGAAAATGGAACTTGAAAGAAATTTTATGCTGAGATTCTAAGAATTGATTTATTTTGTACATGTTCCCATGCATAATATACCATCTTAAAGTATGCAAGAATACGGATTAAAAAGAATAGAGAGGATGCATATGTACCACTCTAAAGAATGAACAAAAAAGAAGCACAGTATATGCTTAAACAGTACTAGCCTAATAATGTACATATTATTTTGATTATTTATACCAAGAAATAAACAATCAACAGTGGAAAATATATGCATAGAGTTGTCTGTGCAGAGGATTCTTTACAAATGAACTAGGGTTTACTCTCTAATAGCAGTATTTCATTATAGTACTCCTGATACTTTTACCTTATTCCTGATTTTGATTTCCAATTGGATCCTCATGATTGCTTTGTTATAGTGTTTCAAGTAGAATGAGAGGCCCAAACCTAGTCAAATTGCTTAGGGCATACCTTTTCTTGTAATCCCCTAAATAAATGAGAGGCCCAAACCTAGTCAAATTGCTTGGGGCATACCTTTTCTTATAATCCCCTAAGTATCACAGTGATCATGTTGTACTGTGGCTCTATGAACAAATGGTGGTGGTCAATTTTTTTCATATGTTAAGGAGAATACACAAATGTTACCAAAATTGTTGTTTTATACTGTTATCCGTACTATGTATCAAGCCCAAACCAAGCCCATTTTCTAGAGGAGATGACAATGTTGGTATACCAACTAGAACAAACAAGATTTTTATAGGAATAACCCTTTTGTCTGATGTCAATGGGATAATATAATACAAAAATAGATAGAAATAAGAAAATTTTATAATTGTTTTAAGGCTACTTGAAACATTGTTAAGTCCAAGAAATAGGGGAGTAAATATGTGCACTGATTATTTGTACTTTAGATAGGAAGGTATGAATTCTTGTTGGAATTCTAGCCAATGCTTCATATTGTATTGGTTTCTGGTATGACTAGTATTGTATTGGTTTCTGATATGACAGATAAAGCTACAAAAAAGAAATTGTTAGTTTTTGCAGTTGTTGGATTGACTGAAATTTAACATGCATGTGTACATATTAATATAGCAGCCTTATCAGGAAAATGGACCATATTATTTTTGGCTACAGTTGCACCATCAACCCCCCCCCTATTTCTTCTTTGTGTAATTATTTAACTTAATGAGTACTAATAGTTGTAGCTGTAGCTGTAGCTGTAGCTGTAGCTGTAGCTGTAGCTGTAGCTGTAGCTGTAGCTGTAGCTGTAGCTGTAGGTGGGACTACTGGGGGGGAAGGACCACAAAAATTGGCACAACTATCAATAGTATTAAAAAAGAACCAGTTCCTAGCAACCCATACCATCTGTCTGGAAATTATTGTGCACTTTTGGGGGGGAATTCATTTTCACGACCCCCCAGACCTCCATATATTGATGGAAAGCTCATGACCTCTAGATTCAGGTTATTGCCAGCAACAAGACCAATTCCATGTTTGAACGTGAATGTGTATCAATGCAAACTTACTTAGATTAAAATGAAAATAAATAAAACATTTTGATATGTAACAGCTTTTGTGAAACTGTGAAAATTATCCCGGTGAAAATGATAGGAATAAAATAATATTTAAAAACTGTTAAATTTGATTATAAGTAAGAAAAAGAAATGTACTACTCCAAATATTTTTTAGTGCTGAGTGATATTTACATGTGAACATACCGTCATATATATAACATACATGACAACTCATGACTATCAAAAATTAGAACAAGAGCCGTTGAAAATGAAAAGCCATCAATGATGACAAATTTGTTAATGCTTTGATGGCAACCAGTTTGGGTGCAACCATAATAAACTTGATGGACTAAGGTTCTATCCAAACAGATTTTTGATTTGATCCTGCTCATGGTCACTGTAAAAGTGTTAACAACAAAAAAAGTACACTATAATTTCCAGACAGATGGTAGGAAAACTAGATATCTACATTTATAAGTTAATAAAATGTTTACAAAAAAGTTTGTTTTATTAGTAGGTCCTAGCATGATTTTGGCACAGTTTGCAGGTTTAACATGACTTACTCAATTTTCTGAATAAGTTTACTACATTTCCTTTCAATGACATTTTTAACATCAAATTAAAATAATATGATAATAATAAAGCTTTCTATTGCAACTTGTTGCCAATGTCATCTTTCTTCAAATCTTCCATTAAAATAATTGGGGGATGCAACATTGTCATTATCTAAAAATTGATGGTATATGCTTGTCCATTAATAGAATTGGTCATTGTGTTTGTTTACCAAAATGAACCACCTCTTTGAGGAGGTCAAAAGAAGAATCCACTATATATTTTGGGATAAATGATACCCTTTTCTACAGTTCTTATTTCACATGACAGTTCTGAGTGAGATAAGGAGTACAATAGAAATATTAGAAAGGTTATTGTTTGCTTTAGCCTTAGTTGAGACTCATGTGTAGCTAACACTTAGATATCTAAATAACTTTGTTAATTTGGTGATTTGCTTTTATATTATGTATGAATGCAAGACAAGAATAAAAAGCTTCCAACAATTAGATAGTATATACTGGTGCAATCATGTACTAGAAACTGCATATAGTAGAAACACAGGAGGAGACAGAAGTTGATACTTCCATTCAACTACTCCTGTTTTCAACATTGTCAAATAACCATAAGAACCATTGCATATAATCTTATGGAGCTTCCATAAAATTTCATTCCTTATAAGGTAAAATATTACACTCCCCTAGTGAAAGCAATGTTTTTTAGTACACACATAAAATATTCATTTTTATTTATTTAATCTCATACTACAATGAGCATTATGCTCCTGACCAAGTTTTGCTTGGTTCATTTGATCAGCATTACTGTACACTGATTGGATTTGGTGCATGGTTGGAATATCATTTTGCACACAATCCTGAAGTGAACAAATTTTGTTTTTGGTAAATAGGGCATCTAATCAACTACGTAAAATCTCCAATGATGATGAATTCAATGTTGTAGATGATGATAAGAAAGGTACACATAGCATGAGAAAATTTGCTACTACAAAAGCTCGTGGATCTGGCTGCAGTAAAGATGACATGGATACTTGTGCAAGATAGAAAGGACATAAATGACACCAAGATGATCATGCAGCAGATGTCACCATTCCCTATTTGAATGCCAAAGTTGCAGCAGCTCTTTGTCAAGGAGGACCGTGCATGTATTATATTGCTGATAAATTAGGTATTACTGACAACTGGATTTTAGATTATGTCGTCCTCCATATTGGAGAGAAGTGTGAGAAACAAATTGCACTCATGCTTGGGAAAGCAATTCTATGAAAAATTATGGACAAGTCAGGAGTACATTTCTTCATTCCAGAAGAAATTAGGAACCAAGTACAGAATATATATGGAGATGTGCAACATGCAGTAAGAATGTTCAAACTGGGCAGTAACCTGATTAGAAAGGTAGCCCTTGCTGTAGAAGAAGGCATGGCTTCAGAACTTTTAATAGATACTTTGTTTGAAGATGATAATGATGATGATGGAAATGAAAATAACAGTCAACATAATAGACAAAGATTGAACATCAGGAAATTCAGTTCCCACGGTCTCAAGTCATGCATTTACAAACAAGAAAATAGAGATACAAAGATGCAATTGGAAAGAAGAGATGAGCAATTGCAGCAGCAGCTTAGATTTATGAATCAAAATTTACATTGTATGACATATGCACCTGGAAGACAAAACATAACAAATACAGAAACAACCACTGGAGATGGAGAACAAAATAAAGAACAAGGGAAACAACAACTTGTAGCTGAGCTTGGAAAACTTCCACAAACATTACATGCACTTTGGCATGAATATGAGTTTGGGTCTCCTGGAAAGAAGCCAGCAAAAGAATTTACTGCAAGAGAAAGAGGAAGGAAGACTAAGCATACATACTACATGAGAAAATTCCTTTGGACTAGAGTTGCAGAAATGGTGAGAAGTGGAATGGATACAAATGATGCTTGTGATAGCATAAATAATGTGTACAAGCATTACCAAAGTGTTACAAAAATTTTGAAAGCATTACAGCAAGATGAGAGAAATGGTGGTCACCCAAATTTATGTATCCATCAAGTTTAAAATAAAGAACATCTTATAAATTAATCATTGTTGATCATAGAATGTCACTTATGTTACATACATAGTTTTTACTGACTGCTTAGTTTGATATATTATGTCCAGCATGTTGTGTGAAGCTTTGAATTGAATTAGATGATGTTCCATTTTCTTCTTCTGCTTTTGGCACACATAGCAGGAGTACAGTACTGGTACATGTAAGTTTTTAAGGTTTTTCTGAGTGAAGGATGGACTCTACATGTACGTACACATAAATAAGTTGTTTTTGCAGTCAATCAAAAAGAAGATATGCCCATGATGTGACCAATACGTACCTTTCCTTTCCAATGATAATCAAAGTACTATAATTTGTGTTAATTTTTTGTGTATGCACAATTGTACTCTTGCTGGTATATGATGTGGCATTGTGTTCTTTTGTGTCAATTGATCAAGGCAGTATCACCAAACCCTTCTCTTGGTTGCAGTTTTTTCCGTGTAAAATTTGTACTCAATGCAACGCCGCTATTTTCAACATCAAATTCAGTTGATGATGGTCAAAACCCATAAAAAATCACACCAAACCAGTCCACTGACCATGTGGCCAAAAAGAAGACAAAGAGCCCTTGACCAGCTTAAAGTTGCATGCAAAGGGTGCCATGACCAGTACTCATTTAAGGAGGTATTGTACAGAGTGCTTACAGAGCTTTTTTTGCACAGAATGCAGGTTTTTGGTTTTGTATCTTACCCATCATTGGCAAAGATGATGATGTTTGTGCATGTTTAGGGGTTGATTGGTATCAGTTGTGTCCTGTTCTCCACTTTTTAGGTTTAGTTGGCCATGATGTTACTTCAGTTGTCAAGAATTGCTTCGTTATTCAGGACCAGTGTGATGAATTGCTGTAGAGTGTACAGAAGTATGTTAGGTGTCAGATCACACATTGTAGAGGAAAGATTGGTAGCAGAACAGCATACTGCTTTTCAATTGGGGAACCCAAATTTTGGAATCCAAGGCAACAAGAGCAGAAAGGAGGAGGAGCCAGTGTGTGGTTGAACACATCAAGCAAGGTAAGAAAGTTGAAAGTTGATTTTGGCAATGCAGCAAGAAAAATCCTACAACAGAGAAACTATGAAAGAATTACAAACAAGGCAAACAACACTACAAATACAAATAATGAAGAGAGAAAAGGTGCTGAAGACAATGGTGGACAGACAGAAGAAATCATAGACATGGTGAACAATGATTCAAATGCAAAAATAGAGTATGCCCATCCCTTGACAGACAACCTAGACTTTCACAAACTGATGCAAAGGTAATTATAATTCATTCCAAAGTGAATGCTGATGAAAGAGCCCAGCATTTTGCACTTTCAACTGCATTGCTTTGGGGATGGAATGATACCTACAACACATACAAGAGTAGATCATTCATTGCTAACACTGCTTGTAAACAGGTTAATTATGACATGGGGTACTGTAGAAAATTAGCTGCTACACAACCTAAAGTTTGGCATGCCAGACTAAACAATTTTGTCAATGATGGTGAGGTTACTGACCCATTATCCCCTTCTAACTCTGGCAGTAAAAAGCATGTGGAACTCATCAAAAAAGAACATGAAGGTTACTTGCATGAATTGTTCAGATACAGCCAGTCAATGTAGGGACCACTTGCATCATTTTCAGAATTAGTAGACATCATGAATGAGAAGAGTGCATCAACCAGAGAGCAAAGGCCCACATTATCTTTATCACAATGGCAACTGCAGAGATGGTTCTAAGAGCAAGGTGAACAAAAGAAGAGCTCCATAGCAAAACCATTGCTTAAGGATGAACATAAACAACAAAGAGTAGTTTGGGCAAGGTGAGTTGTAAGTTTTTGACTATGCACTAGTCATGCCTAACATTTTTGATTGCTATGATCACTAACTAGCTTTTTGTTTTCTAAAGACAACATTTTGACAAATACATTGATGAAACATGTCCAATTGTATTTCTAGATGAGAAATGGTTTTATACAACATCCAGATGGCATGCGATGAAGGTTTTACCAAAGACTGTACATGAACCAAGGGAGCCAAAGTACAGGAAACCAAAGATGCGTTCTTGTCATTATCCAGTGAAGATGATGTATTTGGGAGTAGTTGCAAAGTGATGCCAAAACTATCTACATAGACACCCTGAAAGAGTATATTATTGAGATCATTTGGCAAGTACCAAGGTCTCCAGAGACTAACATGCTTGACTTGGGTATTTGGATGTCAATACAAGCCAAGGTGGAGAAGATGCACCACATGAAGCAATGCTATCATGATGCATTGGCAAAGAGTGTGGAGACTGCATGGGAAAGCTACCTTGATAAAGGTGCTTGATAGACTGAGGGTCATGCTTACCTGCATTGTTGATGACCATGGTGGAAATGAAAAGGTGGAAGACAAACATGGAGTGCTGTACTGAGATGCAACAATTGAGGACTTAACAAATGAGGATGAGGATGAACAAAATGAATATATAATTGATATCACAGCTGATATAGATGATGATTATTATTTAGGTAGTGTAGCATCCTTAGATTAAAGTAAAACCCAGTCAACAACATCAACAATGTCTTCTTCTTTTTGTTCTTCAAAATGTGAGCATTTCTATTTTTCCCCAGTATGTTTCTATGGAAAATCCTGCAACCTCTTGAAGTAATGTAACATTACTTAGAGGATTATGAAATTATGTACGAGCTCCAACTAGCACAGACTCTGACCCCCCCCCTCTTAGCTCTTGACAGATCTTGACTGATCTGAGCTCAAAATTCCTGGGACAAATTGGTCAGATGCTCCTTAAGTTTGGCAGGCTCAGATCTCCGTAAGACATGTTTTTTTTTGGAACGGCCAGCTTCATGTTCCGTGGAATTTTGTAGAATAGTGTAGAATTAATACTGTAAACAAGAAGAAAAAAATCAATTGACACAAACATCTATTTTTTCAGATTTTCATCTTATGCCATGCATGGAACCATCACAATGACAACTTTTAGAGTCAGAGATTATGCGACTGTTGAGTATTTATGGCATGTTGGCCTACCTGATAGCAAGGGTGGTGTTGCATATGTGACTGGTGTCAATGAAACTGCTCGTAGCTGCACAGTAAAAAATATAATCAACAGGCAACATGAAGAGGTTGATTTTTGTCACATGTTTCACCAAAATCTTATGACCACTGCCAGATAGCAACAGAATGATGTTGTGACACGTCCTTCATTGCTAATGGCTTGTCCTAATCATCATGATGCATCGTCTTAGCATTTTGAGACACCAGCTCCGCCCCGCACATTTTCTGAAGCCAAAATTGAAGCACTTGGTAAGCCATCATGCTCTGACTTGTTAATTGACTATTTGAGGCTAAAGGAGGCATCAAAACTGGCTCTGAGTCTCCTTTAGTGATGAATGTGTACAACAATAGGGACAGAGAGTTTGGTTGGTTGGGATTTGATGAGGCTTTGAGAATTAGAGAACTAAATTGTAAAATCAAATAAAAACTTACAAATGATGAACAACAAATTGTTTTTACCTTGAAATGCATAATGACATTGTTACCCTGTTTGAATATGAATCAAATGGCTCCAATGAAGCAGCACCTTGCACATGCCTGGGGAAGAAATAAGAAGTATCTTAATATCGTTGTGAATCAAACTGCAACAAAGCAAAATTTTGTTGCAAAAACAAAAATTAGAAGTGACAAAGGAACATCCATTTTCACAAGCCAGACGATGCAAAAGAATGTATTTGTGCCAGTCAACTATTACAAAAAAGTTATGAATTGAAAGAATACTAATCCTTTGGAGAAATTGGATGCACAAACACTCAAAGAAAATTACAAGTCACTTTCGGAAAATGAAAAGCAAGTCTATATAAATGGTGCCAATTAGGAATTGAACCGTGCTCCATTTCTAAGAGATGAGGTAGTGAAAGCTTGTCAACCTGTGAAGTCACAGGTAGTGACAAGGGAACTGCAACGAACCCTAAGTTTTCTCTGAAAAAAATTGGAATGATATTAGATTTCCAGCTTGGATGAGATGGCCAGAAAGTATTCTTTGGAAAACAACAATTGTCAAGTAGTGGTGAGATACTAAGAACATGGTGCTGGTCCCCATCAGGATGTTGGATTGATGAATTATCTTGATAGTGAATTTGAATTATGCGAATGGATGTGTGTCCCTCAGCCTCTGCAATCACCAATCCTCAACACCAAGGATGCCTGTGTGTTTCCTGCAATGCCAAAAAGAGTTTCTGCAGAACAAGGACTAGCATTGGGTAGTCTTTCTGCAGAAAAAGACAAATTTTGGGAAATCATTACAATGGTTTGGAATGATTTCCCACTTAATGTTGTCGCATGGTTGTACGTTGTACACAGCACATCCACAATTTGTCAATGCAGTGTATTCTTGTGAAGGATATGACAAACTCACCAAAGACGAAAAAGCCATGCATGTAGGTGCAAGGCAACACTTTGTTCCTATCTATGATGAGCTTGAAGGGGACGAAAACACTGGTTCTAGAGGCAAACCAGTGGGTGTTGTGTTGGCCGACTGCCTTGATGACATTGCACACGAAGTGTTAGAAAAAAGAAAACTCAGATATGAGCAACCTGTCGTGACAGATGTACCAGGTAGATCCTTCGGGTTTTTTGAACGGACAGGAATTGAGGTTTTTTTTTCAAGTACTCAGATCCTGATACATTTGGTGAATGGGATACTTATGCAGAGAGTCTTGCAGGTGCAATGTTTACGGACTGAGAATGATAATAGATTACCAGATTGGACTCCCCAGACATTATTCGACAAATACAACTATTCATACAGGCAGACTCTGCGCTAGTCGGAGCTTGTACTGTTTCTACACAAAAGGACGTATGTACAATTTTTCTGTAAAATCCCGTTACTTCGATTATCATTGCAAACGAAAAGTACATTTGGAAACCACTTCGTCAAAAATACTGTTTGACCCAATAAAAAAATAATGATAGAGGGCATCAAGAGCTTTCGAGTGATATACCTGGTACCAGTATTGGAGCGCTCCTAAAACTCTTTTTCGAGAAAACTGAACTGGCCGGATCAAATTCGCTAATCCAAACCGCAGCAAACCC
>WKLE02003171.1:0-17915 GCA_014885115.2 Asterionellopsis glacialis
GAATCCTACAGCATTTATACATACGAAAATTATACAGAACTCCTGGCAGGTGGAATCTCATTTCACCCGAAAGGTACTTGGTACATAACCTTACCTGGTACCTCAGGTACGTATCAGATAGGATTTACCTGGTAGGTCCTACAAGTTAGCTCCTACTCGTGACAGTACTAAGGAAGCAGGACTAAAACTGTACCATATAGTTCTCAAAAAACAAAAAATAGGTCTTACAGGTACATAACATGTACTTTTTACATGAACAAAAAATACTTGTTGGACGTACCAGGAAACTTTTACCAAGTACAGAATTTTAGGAGATTTATTCTAAGGTATTCTGATACAAGATAGTAAAAGTAAGTAGGATCCAATAGTATCTAATAATGTATATCTATGCATACCTGCAGCCAAGAACAAACACGATAGTCTAGCCTACGAGCATTCTGCTTTTCATGGGTCAAGATCCCTCAAAAACAAATCCAACAACAAAAATAAGGTTTCATCAAGTAAAGGCTACCAGCGGCAGCATTGTCCCTGGACGCTCCATCGGACCAACTATGTGTTAGATAATCAGTTTGATGGGGGGGGGGGTGATACTGCGGCGTGGCTGATATGAAGGAAGCCGCCCGTCCAACAACAAAAAGAGACCATGCGTCATATACTCGTTTGGATCGAATGCTGATGATTTCTTCGAGGCAGACATATATCAACAAAATCCATATTGTAAGATAGACATCTTTGATCCGACGAGTGGAAGTCCATTGGAACCTTGAAGGGATCGCTATGCGTTCCAACAGTCTGGTCTGTGTGTTGGAAACGCGACCTCGTTCACACTTGATGAACGAATCACAACAAAAGGGAAACCGCAAGAAGGGAATGGCCCTGCATATCACTCCAAAAACACATGGAAGATCTTGGTCATTCATACGTGGACATTTTCAACGCAGATGTCGAAGGGGTGGAATGGGATCTGACAGCACGATAGGGAAAGAAAGATCGAATTGGACCCAAAAAATATTCAAACATCATTTGCTCTCTCTAGGAAGGAAATTGATAAGAACAAGCATATATAACAAAGATACAAGTAGACCAGAACATGATACCGATCAAGAATACACCTTTGCTTTCTAAAATAAGAGGGGAATTCGAAAGATCCTTACTCGCATATGTCCAGGAATGCAATAGCTCAACAATCGGTAATACAACAATAACATTTTAATGAGCTAGTACTAAAAAAAACGACTACTTTCCGCATATAATTTGATTTTCATTGGATACATAGTATTATCCATTCATTGAATCCTGACAAAAGACTTGAAAATGCAACATGCCATACGATTTTTAAATCTTTACATTAAGCTATAGCACTGCCAAATAAAGTAGGTTCTGGCCAGATTCTTTCTCCTGCAAGATTATCCATGTCTTGATCGGGTTCTTTGGGGTGTAGAATAAGCTTCCAAACAAGAGAGTACCGAGGACGTTTGCCAGAAGCTTCATTGGGAGCCACCACCGTATGACTAACATCTTGGTCCATCAAAACACATCGGCCAGGCTTTGGTAAGACTTCGTACGACTTGTTTGTGGGAATATCTAAAAATTTGGTTGGTGCACCCCATTCCTCTCCGTTCCACTCGTCATTTAAATATAGTAAGCAACTCATGAAACGAGGCTTTCCAGATATTCGGTTGGGATATTTTCCAAAAACGTCTTGAAAAGGAGAAGGCGGAGTCAGATTTGGGTCGCCATCAATGTGATAATCAAATGTATCGCCGAATGTTGGAGCATTGGCAGTAAGCGGGGAAACACAGGAACCAAAGACAGCTTCTGGAAGCCGTGTCACGACAAATTGAGGAAATAGATCTGTTAAGATTGCTTCAAATTCTTCAATAGCATCGTGATGATGAAAGCATAGATCTTCTATAGCTTCATCAGTTAAACCCCAGCATGGCTGCTCTTCGGGAGGGATTTGTTTTCCTTCGTCCTCATCAGGAATATCAATAAGACCACCTCTTACCCAACGTTCTGGATTTGGACCTTTGTTTATGTCATCCCAAGTATTATCTTCTGCAGATTCTTCACGTCCTAAAGTAACATCCAATAATCGCCGTCTTAAATCATCGCTCAACAAATCATCAAAAACCAGTACTGAACTAGTATCCCAGAATGTTGTTGATCGGAATTCGTCTTGAGTTTGTGCGCCGTCTATTTTTAAGTTCAATGAGGGGATAAATGAAGAATCTTTTTCGAGTGTAACCTTGTGTTTTGGTAAAGGTATTGTCATTTCGTACATTTGTACTTCTTGTTCTATAATTGATCCCAATATATCCTCGAAATTCTCATCAGTGATTGGTGGCATATCATTCCGCATAGATATTAGAAGTGGTTGTTTCAAAGGTGGATTTTCACAATAAAGTAAACGATCCATTTGTTCTGCAATGGAATATTGCATTATTTCTATGCTATCATCATCCAGATTTGTTTGAAGGAGAAGGGCACGACCTAAAGTACCCGTTACTGATGATGGATTGCATGGTGCTGCCGTAGATAGCAAATTGGAAGTTCCACAATTGACAAGACCTCCCTGACAAGCTAGTTGGACGGCATCCATTACGGCCGAAAGTTCATTCTCGTTCAATCCTGAACAAGCGGTAGCCTCTACAACAACACCACGATCATCATCATCGTCATTTTCAGCGGACGACGATGCCGACGAAAGAGCTGACGTGAAGAAGATATTTTTCTTCGACTGCCGCCAAGGACTTCTTGTTGACAGAAAATGAACTGATGGGATCCATGACGACACAATCGAGAATGAAGCGAAGTATAAAAGGTGGTAAATATTTTTCATTTCTGCAAATACCAACTGATGATTGTTATTCTTGATAGAAATCTTATATCGAAGCTCTATGCTGTCAAGCAGCAGCGCAATGTGTTAGTCCTCTCTAGAGAGACATGCTTGCTAAAAAAACATCAGAAAACAGCATTAGAGGGATCTGATGTTTCCAAAAATTGTGTGCGGTTTGTGATGCTTGTTGCAGCGAGATCCGCGCGCAGCCGGTTGTGCAGCAGAAAAATGTCAAACTGATCAACAGAACCGTTGCGTGCGTGCATATGTTGACAGCTGTTTTGTCCTAGCTAGATGCGGAAAATGGTCGATGCGACGTGTCGCGGAGAAAAAATCTAAGAATACAAATACAACTACGTCGGCTTTTCTTTGGCTTTGGTTGTCCCATGTTGAACCAAATGAAGGGCCTCTAATTCGTTAGTAGACTACGTAGTAAAAAATACGTACATAGAACCCGGATAATTACGGTTGTGGATAATTAATAGAAAAACAGGCGTAGTATCAAAGATCTTGCTGTTTTCTGAAATGTATTATTTTGTTTTAAGGCGCGTGTCGATGATGTCATGATGATGCAGTGTTACGACACGCGTTCTCATTATGACGGGCTTAAATCGTCACACGCTGCAGTCGAACTAATCCAAATCCAAAAGACACGCGTCTACCCACATGGACACGCGATTTCACCATGCAATCATGCTCTTCACAAATTGGGCACGAGCGGTGTTGATGGTTTTCTTCTTTTCAAAACCGCGACAAAACCACCTCAACAGTATGTACTAGTACAACTTCTACGAGCATCCATGTCTGAAACTCAGGCTGTGAATTTGGCATGAACGTGTTTGTTTTAAGAGTCGGGTTCGTGTTGGTACAGGTTTTGGGGATGCTGCTGTCGTACAGGGCCGGAAAACCCGTGGGTGTAAAATTTCGCTTTGATCGCCACTGCAACCGTTTCCAGAATTCTTTTTCACCTGCTGGTCTTATAACAACCAGTTAGGCGGAGCGGCAACGTTGCACCATAATCCGCTTTATAGGAAGGAGATCATTCCTCTACACGCACTTCATCTTGAATCCAAATCGAGAAAGGAAATAATTACAATTTATAGTCAAACAATGTGCACCATGTCGAAAGTACAACCGGCTGATCCTTCCTCTGATACACGATTGGAGGGTTTCAATCAACAACACCTGCCACTGCATGTAGCGGCTAAACACCTAATGGCAGATTCATCCTGCGATGCATGTGCATGCTGCGAGGACACCTGCGGAGATGTTGACTGTGTAAGCTGTGCCAAAAAGACCGAGTTGATGAAACACGCAGAACAATTGAAAAGGAATGCACAAGTAGAGTCATTTCCATTTTTTGGAAATGCACAATCATGTAACAACAGCGAAAAGTACTTTACGATGTGTCAGTTGAAGAGACACGACCATGCAGGTTCAGCGTGGCTTTTGGCAGGTGATACTATTTATGATGCCACAACTTACATAAAAATGCATCCAGGAGGAGAACGGAGCATTTTGAGGAAGGCAGGAGGATGCTGTAACTGTAAAGAAGATTTGGAATTTCACTCAAAAAATGCACGAAAACTCTGGAACAAATACAAAATTGGAAAGCTTCGTGTATGCCCAGGCGATGCTGCTGGTAGTGGTTTAAACCCTTACGGAGCAGATGAATCATGTACCATTTCTTAATACTTTTTGTAACACAAAGATGCACTAGACTGATAGAATAGAAGTGATGTAACACTAGGTAAAATATATTTACGTACTCCATACTCTCTTGTTGAAAATTTTCTTCTTTATTTGAAATACGTTAGTCGTGGGGATTGCTTTCCTTTGAACAGTTTTTTGCCTCTCGGCATGACCCTCGAGGGTATGACTTGCTGATTTGATATCTTAGATCTTAGCGTCATTAGCACATATAGGGGATGGAAAAAAGTTAAGTCACTGTTACCACTATGGTGACAACTTCAACTCATTTCTTCGTCAGCAGTGCCCATGAGAAGCATTAAAAAACAATTTAAAACTCATTATTGGATTGGTTTGTTGGCAAGAATAGATTGAACGAGGGGCTATGAAAAATCATATTTTCATTAGCATTATTGTTTCTTTTTAAGACGTACTTTAGCTAGATTATTCATTTTTTGTTACCCTTGTATTCTCTAAAGTTCGAAAGCACAATAATCGATCAAATAATTGTCTTAAGTTTTCTATCAATCTCGTTCAAATCTTCGTATATTTGAGAAACGGCATCTGAATCTCTTCCACCAACTAAGCCTTCCAAGGAAGCTTTGTAGGCATCAATTCTTGAAACTAATCCTCCAGAAGAGATGGCGCGTGACAACTCCGTCAAAGCTTGGTTTCCGTCTCCACTTCCGTTTCGAAATGATTCCGAGGCGTTTACCCATTCCTTTATAACATCGACGATGCTAGACAAGTGCTGAATTCTCCTGTGGGGGTCAACTCCGCCCATTAATTCTCTGTCCTCCCTTTCTACCATACTTTCATATGCCCCTAACGCATTTACATATGGTACGCCAACCTCAACAACCACTTGGAGAGGCCAACGGCTTTCTGCTGCGGAGCCCCTAGAAATTCTTCGCAAACCTTCCAAGGTTGTAACAATAAATTCAACAGGAAACACATAGTCTGCTTCCTTCCCGAACAGTTCTTTGCCTAAGCTCGCCACACGCCCCTTCAGACGATTCAACCAGTCACGATTTTCGAACAGTGGTAAACCAGAACCATTTTCATTGCTATCACCAGACAGCAACACTACAGTTTCTTCTAACAAAGACTCTGTCGTCAAATTTTGTAGGAAGTGATAGGCACTATTGCTCCTGGTTGCGCAAGGTAGTATTTCTTCGCAAAAGATGCTTTTCCACAATCTTTCAATTGTGTTCGGCTCGTTGTGTTGACAAGAGTGAAGGATTAAAAGACATAAATCGAATAGATTAAGCGGCCCTGCATAGTCATTGTACAAGTTCGATACTGGAACCAAGGATGATTTCAACTTTGCAAACTGGGCATCCTCCAGTTTTCCCTGTAATGAAGACGAGGTAATTGTATTCAGAAGTCGACGCTGTAAAATAGCAACATCAACCGTTTCACTGATTTGAGTAATTATACGTTCAAGATCCAAACGATTGGATGGATTTGGCTGATTCCATCTCATTCCACCGGAAGTTGTATCATTCAATGCGATTTTGTATGAATTAAATGCACGAGTGAGGCACTCCATTCGTTCGTCCAGTGTGATCTCAACTTGAGGATCACTTGCGCGCTTCCACATTATTTCGCCTGCGTGTTCATTCCTTCCCAGCAAAACATAATGTCTCCAGAGAAGGTTGGAATCATCGTGTGCTTTGAGCCACAGTTCAACTTCGATACTGTCAATCCTTAGAAGTGTATCAACATGGTTGGTTTCGAGCAAATGTTCATAAAATGATTGTAAAAATGACTTATCCAGTGACCCTGAACATGCCGCAACCATCTTGATAGCGAGCTCTTGATTGGGTGAATCGAGGAGAGTTGACAAATGATGAAAGATAATGGCATGGCATGTGCGAAGGGCATCCTTTGGCGTCACGTCGGCGCCAATGGCTAGCGCTGTTGACGATGGTGAGCCCCTTTTGGATTCTGTTGATTGCCCATCGACACCGCGTTTCCTATGATAAAGACCTTGTTCCCAAAATAGCATTTCAGCAGATTTGCTGTCATCACCAACCCCAATCGCATCCCTGGTTTCTTGTGATGTTCGACGACCGCCAAAGTTAGAGGCTGTCTCCAAGCACAGATCGACAACACCGACAACATCTTCTAATTGGATGAGCGCAGCAGCTGCCTTAGCAAGAGGACTATCGTATTGCATGGCTCGAAGTGCCATCTGCTGGTAGCTCTTTTTGTCCTTCGCGTGAAGGATCCTACCTGTAATCAGGGGAGCGTTGTACCAGTACCTCGCAGCACGCCTGAGATAAGTACTAGCTTGGTTTGTAAGGGCTGCACGATTTGCAGTTCCTGGTGGACAGCCCAACGCAGCATGTGCAGAACGGAAACCGAGGTATGCTAGACGAGACCCGGGTGAAAAGTACAGATAACATTGTGAAGCAAATAGATTGGCTAATCTGTCAGCATCGGCAGATGGAGTGACCGTGACGTTGGTCGCTGCGGCGCCACTACTGACAAGAGAATTGAGCAATGTTTCAATACGTCCGTGACCATCACATGTCTCTACAAGTTGAGAAAACGTCAGCCCGTGAAGTAGCCCCCATTCTACTTCTGGCAAATCTGGCATGAGCTGTGCTCGTTTCAATAGAGACAGTAAGTTCAAGAGCTGTAGCGTTCGGGTGAGCAAACGGTAGATGGAATGCAAATGCCTTTCTTCAATTACTCGAGCAATATTGTCACGTTCGGTAGCACTAAGTTGCGGTGTGGCGCCATTAGCACCATTTTGGTTACGCATCAATCCTTGATATTGCATTGTCCGTGTCATGAGATGAACATGTTCCTGCCTGCTATCCTCGTCGACATCCATGATATCACTCGCTTGCCTCTGAACTCCTGGGATTACACTGACAGCAGGCGTGAAAACTTCTCGCATCAATGCTTGAACAGCGTGTAATGGTTTACGAATTTCTTCTAGCGTAATATCATCTAGGAGCAATTCAACTTTCGCTGGAGCAATCATCGTTGATCCTCCTCTTCTTGTAATACTCTTTCCCTCAGTGACGACGACAGCCGGTTTGTACCAAATTGGACGAAGTAGACGAGAAAATAGACTAGTAAGACCACCACTCAACGACGAAGGACGGAAATCGTAACCAGAAGGCACCCCCACATCTGTGGTAGATGAAGGTGTAGACGGTATTGAATAGCTGTTTTCTTTGAGATTCAGCTTTGGTACGTGAGCTCGTGCGAGAGCAGCTTGTAATGCCCGATTTCGTAATTCCTCTCCGGAACTACCGGTCGTCGCTCCTGGACCACAGCCAACTGCTAAGGCAAGACACATTGCACAACCTTCCTTGTAGCCATAACTTTTGAAGAAACTTGTTACCTTTTCATCTCTTTTAATGTTGACTCCTGCAGACATTAGAGCATCAGCCAAATTCGACAAGATAGAAGAATGTTGAAAGTAATGAAGACCTCCCGAATTCAATGCAACTACACCACCGGTAGGGATCAAATGCTGAATAGCCAAAGGGTTCAAAGGTAAAACTGCCGGTTGAAGGAGCCACGGGCTTAACCGTGCTGCCGTGGATGTTGATCCTTGTTTTTTCTTGCCAGTGGGTCGTGCAACTACAGCAGACCGGGATCCTTTTCCACGAGCAGTTTTTCCGGCAGCAGCAAAAGTGAAGTCCTTGACGCCGTAACGTGCAGAAATACGGTACGACTGCTGATGTTCGACACCATCTCTTATTCCTCCTTGTACCTGACCATATGGTGTCTGTAGAGTAATGCCGTAACGCAATGGGCGAGAGAGCAAGAAGTTGGAAAGGACCGTAAGTGCAACAGACGCAACACTTGTGTTGCCGTGTCCGTTCGATACCACCAAAGCATTAGAGCGGGCGTTTGCTTCAGCTAACCCCAATGCAGAGGAAGAGCCTGCATCGTACTCATCCCCAGCAAATACATCGTCACGGAAGCGAAGTCTAGATGGAGGGAAGTAAGCAGGGACCATACCCACACTTAATTCAACATCTTTTGGTGTTTCCGAGCTAAGCGTCAGGTACAGCGCTGTGCTTTCCTGTTTGGTGCCCGAAGAAATGGCCCAGACCCGTCCTCCAGGTAAATTTGGCGCCATTTCCATGGCAGATGATCCCGTCATTGACATCATCGGCAAGGAAAGTGTTTCGCATATACCGCCAGGTTGTGAAAAGGTGGGCTGCTGCTGCTGCTGCTGCTGTTGATATTGTTGCATTGCAGAATACGAATTCATAGAACCTGTCGTTGATGTTACGTCCTGTTTTCTTGCGACAGAGTCAGGAGCAGTGGCAACAACAATATCCCCCTCTTTTGACATTCCTCCTCTTGTCGATGCTGATCCTGTTCGACTTGGTGTACCAGCGCTACGTGAGTCACTGTTCGTATCCGCTTTGTTTTCGATAGCAAGAACCATAACACCACTGTTGTAATAACTGGCATCTACCCGCGCTAATTTCCCGTCAGAACCTACTACCTTTGGAACAAATCCATCTACTCCATCGTCCCCGTCCGATCCAAAAGACAGATTTCCGTCGATCCGCCCATTCTCGCTCACAGGAGGTGGTGCTCTAATGTGACAAAGTGTAAACCGTTTCGATGGTGCAAGAGGGTCAGCGTTCCTGCTACTTGACGTAAACTGTTGCCCTGGTCCGGTATTTAGAACCGAGGATGACAGTGAGGATATATAGTATCGAAGTCCTCCCGATGTAATTGCTACAAGAGTAAGTCTCCCACTTTCTCGCCTAGGTACAATATGAATGGACACTGGGGTCAACACGTTAATCCCATCGGCAGCCTTTCTTCCTCCGCCACGCTGGGCATTGCGCTGTCTCTGTATCTCGGCATCGGCAAGCTTCAATATTGATCTTGCTCCATCCATGCCACCGACGCCTGCTTGTGCGGAAGACCCACCACCGGGAAAGGCAATGTTGGCAATAGACGATGAGTGCCCCGATGATGGTGGGTACATACGCCCCCGTGACACTGCCTCGAGATACAAACGTGCCGTCTTACTAGCGTCCATTACAGCCACGAGTTTTGCTTGTGGCGTTGCTTTGGCATTGCTTGTTGAAGAAGAGGTGGTGGAAGAAGACGAAGATGGTTTGGTTGTGGAAGCAATATCGAAGGCACATATGAAACCTCTGGAGCTAAGTGTGTATAAACAACACCGTTCTTCGTCCGCAACAATACTAGTGATTGGCCCTCCTCCAGTGGAGGATTGGCCTCCACTTCCAAATATGGTCGAAGATGCCTTTAGGATGAATCCTGGTAATACTGCACTGGCGATGGACGATGACGCATACGACGAGTGGTTAAGCTTTCGGCACTTTCTTGGTCGATTCGACGAGTCATCATCACCACCACCAAAGACCATGGATGTCAATGCCCGCTTTCCTGTTGACAAAACGTGCCCAGCAAGACTAGTTTGTTGCCCATTCACAAGCGTATCGAAATTAGCATTATTGTACTGTTCGTCGTCGTCACCATCATAGTAGGCATTTAATCGTTCTTCTAACGACATTGGTGGTTGGTATTCAGGTTGGCTCATGAAGGCTTCATAGGTCATTTCATAGAGACATCCATCGAATCCTCCCATGAATATTCTACCATCGGGGGTGCCACAGACGCTCAAAAGGGCCACAGAATCGGTGGGAATGACATAGCGAGTAGGAACGAGTCTTAGGGCCCCCTTGCCATGCACAAAACCTTTTTCCTCTGTAGAACTATCAGTTCGTGACAATGCACAAAGAATGGCTTCCTCAGGTGTGGTTACAACCAGGCACCATTCTACAGTGTCTTTGAATACTCCTGTGTTTACGATTGAAACGAAAATATGACGTGCAAAAAAAGGTAGAGAGGGTAAGTCGTACAGTAGTCCCCTCTTTGTAACTTCCACAACTGCAAGAATATGAAACTACAATGGACTCACCCTTTTTTGGTTTGACAAGACCAACACTAACAACACACTGTCCGCTGGGGATGATAAAGCTGCAGAAGTTATCCATACCGGCAGAAGCTGGGTTGAATCCAGCAGGAGACAAATACGACCAAATAAATAACTTTTCATCAACACTCAACCATGCAAGTTCTGCTTCTGGCAAAAGCCCCATAAGACTGGACATACGCGTTTGCTTCAACTGACTTGCCAAGTACGGTGGCAATGGAACACTCCGTTTATGTCTCATTGTAGACGTGGCGGCGGCGGCTGCTGGAGTTGCTGTTGCTGCTGTTACAGCGGAAGTAGTCACAGCAGTACTTGTCGTCCCACCCAAAGTGTTTCCACCGAAACCATTTGCAGTATCAGCTTTTTTCTCCTTTGTACTATCTGCGAAACCATTACTGCTGCCAGCGGGGGATGACTCTGAAAAGTACAAATGTGATCCACCCTTACTCCCTGATGCTAGAATTCTACGATAAAGATCGGCGTCGGGAGCTGCTTCATCTTCACGGAGAGATGCTAGTACTGCCTTTCCTGCAGCTTGGAGCGGAGCAAAATCATCCCGCCAAAATGCTTCAAGGCTTGGTTGACCACTGTTTGAGGATGACGATGGTGTACTTGTGGCCGTTGACGCCATCGTGATACTATCGGATAGCCGTTGTTATAATTTGTTTTTTAAAAAAAGTAGCAAGGATAAAACAGGAAATCTTGGTATCAATGCTGTAAATTGTTTTGGGAATCGATAGCCCTTTTGTAGGATGAGATGGTTTTGTAGAGGTTGTCTCGATGGGCTATTTCGTCAATGGCTCGATTGTGGCCTTCTCGAACTCTCTAGAGAGATGTCGCCCTGTTTGTCTACAAAAAAATCTCTCAATGCGATGGGTTAGATCCACAGTATAGCCACGATGTAAGAGAGGAACGGAGGTGCGCTATGATCTGTGCAAAGATAAGCAAGGGCTGGCGCTGCAGATTGGACTTGTCGGATCGACACCTCTCCTTGCTTTTCCATGTTGTTTGGCTCGCGGCCACTGCTGCTTCACCTGTATCTCTAGAGAATCTACACAGTAAAATAAATGCAGATTTTTTGGATTTAAGATTCCATGAATCATATGTGATTCCAGATTCCATTTTTTGAAATCTCTCTCCAGAGACGGTCGAAGGACGGTCCCCATCAATAATAGGTTATGAGTAGGTTGTGTCATCGAAAACATGCGCAACTGCCTCTTGGTTTCCAGCTGTTTTCAGTCCAGCACGTAAATTTCTATAGAAACTGAAAGTGCAATCGACAATATTTCATATTGTGTCTAACTAATGTCTGGTCATCGACAAATATATTTAACACTATTGCATTCTCCCATCAAACAGTCACTTTTGAGTCATAAACACCTCTAATCGTGAATTCAAGCCCAACAACTCGGGAACCAAGGGAAAAATGATCATCCTAATTCAGGCGTCAATAATCATTCCGTATGTTCTCCAAGATACTCTATGGGGATTATTGTTGTCCAATTTTCTATGAAGTTCAAACGATCCCTACCGCCTGCGTCAACAGAAGCCTCTTTATTGAACCAAGAACGCGAACTTTCGTATCAAGACCTCTCTAGAGCATTCCAAGAGACGTGTAGGGAGAGGACAGTTTCGACACCGCAGTCAAGATTGTGTGAGCCTGTCATCGTTGGAACAATCCTGGCGAGGACTGGATGGAAAGTCAAAGCCTATTATTTGTGAAGTGTGTCCAATCTATCAATAATTGACTGCTAGAGAACAACATAGAGAGAGGGGAAGAGAGGTCAAAGTAACAATCATAACGAAAACAACAACAACAACAACAAATACATCACGATGGGTTTGAATCAAGAAAAGATTTTGCTCGCATTTATTCAAAACAGACAAACTGCAAATTGGGGACAAAATCCCGATATTAAAGGATGGAAAAGTCGAACGAACAATACGTACCCGGTGTGCGAATGGGATGGCATCACTTGCGATTTTATTGATGGGTCCATCACAACAATTGAACTTCCCGGGGCAAATTTCCACGGATCTACGATTCCAAGCGAACTTGGCTTACTCCATGAATTGGTAATGATAAATTTGTACAGCGTAAGTGCCATTCATAATCGTTTTTCTTTACTTTTCTTTCTTTTGGAAAACCTCCATGACTTGCGACACAAAGAAAAACCATTCCTTTCTAACAGACTCTTTCATTGAAACAAAAAATGTTAATACCCCAACAAAACCAATCACCGTTAAACCACAGAAACGCTTTGTCGGAACTATACCACAGGAATTAGCCAATCTTCCAGCTCTTGAATTTGTAAATCTTGGTCATAATCAACTAACAGGTTCATTTCCCAAATTTGCCTCTCAAGACCTTTTACATTTGTACCTTGATATGAATCAATTTAAAGGATCGATTGACAATGATTTTGCAAACCGACATCCCTTGTTATTCCGTTTAAATCTAGCAGAGAATCAATTAACAGGGACGATACCTGCATCTCTTACTAAATTGGAGAATTTGGATGAACTAAACTTGAGTAAAAACCAATTCAAAGGCTCCATTCCCGCAGATATTGGGAAACTCACATCTATGAAAGGATTGTACCTCGATGATAATGAACTTATTGGAACCATCCCCTTTAGTTTGACACATCCAGAGCTCGAGCTATCCAAGCTCTACTTGCAACATAATGAACTAAGTGGAACTATCCCGAGAGAATTGGCAGATTTACCGAACCTAAATGAATTGTATGTTGACGGTAAGTGTCATGGTATCTATCATCGGTTTTACGTTGTCGTCCACGTACTGTACTTGATGATCGTCATCACTCACTTGATGTTTTTTTATCATGTTGGAATTCAATAGGCAATAAGTTTACAGGAACTATACCTAAAGACTTGTGTGATCTTAATCTCAATGCACCCTTTTTTGAAAAAAGTTTTGCCAGAAAAAATGTAGACACCGTTCAAACCAACGGTGATTGTTCTGCTATCGCATGTCCGATTGACTCAAGGTCTCAATATGGTCTTTTCCAATGCACTCCATGTGAAGAGAACTCATTCACACCATATTTAGGATTTATTGGAGAGGAGTGTCTTTCAAGCGCTAATGAAAAATTAGTCCTTTATGAACTCTACGAAGCCACCCTTGGTACCAACTGGACAGGTCAAGTTGGGTGGAACGATCCCAGTGCAGACCATTGCTCTATGACGGGTATCACCTGTAATGACGCTTCGGGTTATGTAGAAGGTATTGATCTTGAAGCAAACAATTTGGAGGGCCCAATTCCTGAATCACTCGGCTTTTTATTACATTTGAGAAGATTAAATTTATCCAACAACCGGCTGAAAGGAACTATCCCGTCGGAATTACGATTTGCTCCCCTGGAAGAACTTGATTTGGCTGGAAATCAATTAGTAGGCGCAGTTCCACCCATGCTTTGTTTGAAAGGTAACATCAATGGTAATGGAGCAGATGGAGAATACAAATGTGACAGAATCATTTGTCCCGAAGGTACATGGAGTTCCAGTGGCCGTGCATCTACAAGTTCATCCGTTTGTAGTGTTTGCCCCGGTGGAACCATGTTCTTGGGAACAACCTCGTGCTTTGCTGCAGTCGTTGATGGTACCTACAACTACTACCAGGAAAATGATTGGATACAATGGGTAACCTTAGGGATCATTGTGCTTATCATTCTTGTCCTAGTAAGTCGGCTTTCTTGGAAACATGGAAGTACAACCGTCAGCAGTGAGGCACAAAACAAGGAGAAGGAAGCAGAGAATGAATGGTATGGAGATGATGAATACTACAACAACGAAAGAGATTTCGGTGATGGCCTTGCCTTCTTGGCGGATCAGGCAGAGGAACTTGCTGATATTAGTCAAACGGAGGGGAAGAAATACTTTGTCGATGATGACGAATATGATACAACCCATACTCGACCAATACCTCCTCCTCAAGAAATTCGCAATATCCAGACTTCTACTACCAAACAACAAGAAGTTTCTATGGCCCGCGATGCATCTTTCCGTAAGAGAATGACAGGTGATTCAGATGAACAATTATGGCTAGACGTGCCTAAAATTGCATAGAAAATTGTTACAACAATGTTACCTGTAGATTGATATTAAAAAATAAAGCACAAACATCTTATTTTTTGCCTTTTTCAAGAAGACTTCAACTCAATATATATTGATCATTATTCTACAATTTCTTCGGAATATGGATTGGATTGCTAAAGTTGTTCGAATAGGATATTATTGTTACCATGCAAGTTTTCATATGTATGATATGTGGACAACGATGAATACAAATAACACGTCCAACTACGTTTGTAGACTACGACGAAAGATACCACAGCTGAAAAGGAATATCTAAATATCCAAACCGCAAAATTGTTACGCAACAGATGAGGCGTTACCTTAAATTACGACAGAGATAAGTTCTTGACAATAACCTGCTCTGTTTCTACCCACTGTACAATCCTGAGGACGAGGTCGGGCAATTAATACGACAAGTTGTTCTTTTGGACCATACACAAGTACCACTACACATGATACGAAAAGTACAGCTTTTGTATTTCATGGTGGTTATATTGCTGCACAAATCACAACAATTCAATGTTCTTCCGTCTTGACTGCTATTATTACTGCTACTACTGCAACTAAACATATTAGAGTATAGAATTAGCCGAATATTGTTGACGGGATCTGCATTTTATTCTGTGAAATGTTGAAAAAAGTGATGGAAGTTCATATCAAGAACGTTTAATAGTGTATTTTGATTACTTCTTCGCACAAAGTAAATAAGAACTAGAATTTAAAACCTTGACAATAAACTAATAAACGCAGATTAATGTAAGGCTTATCCATTGGTATATGATGAAATGTCTAATCACGGATGAAATACAACCATACCTAGTTTGGGATTGAAGAACTTAAAAGGATAGATTTATGAATTTCTTTTGTCGAACGGTAGATCCATAGCCAGAAAAACTTTGACTAAAAGTGGCCATATATAAGTGTGAGTAGGTTTGCCAAGATGAGCTTGTCAAGTATATGGTATGATTGTTTATCAATGACAAGAACTTTGGGTGTTGGAATAAGTGTATCATTGCACGCAGATAAATATATTGAAAGGGATTTAATTCACCACAACAGGATTTGTTGACATTTTCTTGGATTTACTGTAATGGATACGCAGTCATGCTAAAGTACCAAATTTGAAACTGAAGATATAATAATCTACACATTCAAGTATATTACTCCATCTTCAGCTCCCATTTCCATTTTAGTGGGACTAGTGTTGACCTGCAAGCAATTATTTGTAGGTCCGACTTGTATATCGTTTGCCCATTCGTCTTCAAATGAACAACCATTCGAATATGTATACACACCGGTACCATGTTTTTTGCCCTCGTGGAAATTGCCCTCGTATGAATTTCCAAACTGATCAATAAATTTTCCGGCACCATGCTTAAGACCATGTTTATAGTTACCTTCATAGAGACTGCCGTCAGCCTTTCTATATTTACCCATGCCATGCATTTCATCTTTTCGAAATTGGCCTTCGTAACAATTTCCGTTAGCTTCCACCATTTTACCAAACCCATCACAGAAATTGTTTTTAAATGTTCCCTCGTAACGATCACCATTGGCCCAAAGATAACTTCCCTTGCCATTCATTTTACCTTTCTTATATTCCCCTTCGTATTGCTCGCCTTTTGGGCAAGTAAGTGTACCTTTCCCATGTTTGGTACCATGTGAAAAATCACCAACATATACACATCCATCTTCTTCTTCAAATTTACCGCATCCGTGCATTTTCCCATTTACGAATGGCCCTTCATATTGGTCACCATTTGACCATTTGTACACGCCTGTGCCATGAATAATATCATTCAGGAACTCTCCTTCGTACATATTGCCGCTTTTCATGCAAAGAGTACCATCCCCTTTCCGGCGGCCCTTGCTGAATGTGCCTGTATAGGAATCTCCATTGGCATACGTAATCTTTCCATTCCCAGTCATAATATCTGATTTAAAAGTTCCTTCATAGCGATATTTCTTTGAAGAACTTTTGAAAATTCCTTTGCCGTGTCTTTTACCTTTGAGAAACTCACCCTGATACCAATTCCCATTATAACTGGACCATATTCCCTGACCATGAAATTTCCCTTCTTTAAAACCTCCTTTGTATGCAGTGCCAACTGCGAATTGAAGTTTACCCTGACCATCTGAATAACCGTTTTTAAAGTCACCTTCATAGACGTCATCTTTTCCGTTCTTGCGTGTAAAGAAAAAAAGACCTTTACCCTTCTTGCGATTTCCTGTACCATTGGTTATCTTACCCTTGAACTTTTTCTTATCATTGGAGCATACTATAGTAATTTTGAATGAGGGCTGGTTGCTTTTAGGTGGTACCATTGTTTCTGATGTTAGTTCTTTGGATACAGCTTCATCCTGAGGATTTAGATCTTCTTCAAGATCATATTCTTCATCATCTTCTTGTTCCGTTTGTATTTCACCTGATGACAAATAATGATCAGATTCCTCATCTACCTTATATTCTTCGGAAGATAGATACTGGTGCGTGTCATCTTCAGATGCTGTTGCAGTCTGATGTTCAAGAACTTTTGTTGTACTAGCAGCAACATTACTTGTGTGTGATTGTTGCTGGTATTGTTGAACTGGACGAGTATCTGGAAAACAATAGAGGCAGCGGCCAAAACTGACAATGCCTGGCCTTTCGATAGGAATCCTTCTGCCGTCACGCAAAATTTCAATCAACTGTGTTCCACACCTGATGCACTGACCAAGATCAACACGTTTAGTTAACACACTTTCTGGAGGAGAAAGCTGTGATATGCCTAAAACTTGTGTTGGTGCTTCTTGTTTCTGTAGAGCTACAGCTTTGTTCCGTTTCCTTGCCACTGATAAATGTGATGACATGTCTACAACTAAGGAATATTTTTTTTTGCGACAATATTCTTTTTAATGAACACAAAGAGATGAGTTGTTGTGATTCAATCCTAATTGTTCTTCACGTCATAAATCAGAACACCCTGACAAATGCTATACACACTGTTGTACAAGTACGTACGTAGGTCGTAAAGATCTTGTGTTTTTGGAAAAATGTGGCTTGCTCGATCTTTGACACCTCTTTTCTCATTGTGGGCGATATTGCAAATGAGAACCACATAAAAGATATTTTTCTGGAAAAGATCTTTTTGCGAACTACGATCTACCGTATTATTATTATATAAACTAAAAAAGCTCCTCTTCTGTCGGACCTTTAAAAAAACAAAAGAATACAGTTCCCCAAAATTCAAAAAATCTTGCCGCGTTTTTGGAGGGATTTGTTAGGTATAGTTGTTATTTTAAGACCATTTGCCACGAAAAACGTACCCCTCAGACCCCGATTTCGCGCCAAGA
>WKLE02003172.1:0-29207 GCA_014885115.2 Asterionellopsis glacialis
GTATCTTGCGTCACAAAGTTGCTTTTAAAGAATTTGTTCAGTGAGCCAAGTTGTTGTTTGGCTTTCTTGATCCTAACGCTTGTACCAGGTACTGGTACTCTGGTGGTCCAACTGTACCCCGACGTCATCACATCACCTCGTCTGTCCTTATCTGTGACATCATCACATCACGGTACGTCCGTACTACGGTTGATTGACATATCGTGCGAGTCTCGCGACTCGCCTACTGCAAGTAGTTTCCTGAAGTCTGCTGTTACCAGCATAGGTGATGCTTCTTCCTGTTTCAATTTGTCACCATCAAGGAGAGGCTGTGATGCATCATTGTCCTTGCTGTTGTCCTCCTCTCCCTCTGTGGAGGAATCATCATCATCTTCCTCCTGACTTTGTTGTCCTGAAGTCTCTTTTTCCTGCTGCTCCTTGTTTTCGTTGGATGGTTGTTTCTTTCTTCTCTTGAGCTGTGTGACAGCTTCTTCCATGTTGGCCAATTCAGGGAAATTGTATAGAGTACCATCTTCCCCAACAAGAACATCTTTTCCTATAATTGGTGAAGATTCTTCATTAAACTGTGCAACCAACTTGTTCATGTCTTTCATGAAATTACTCATGGAAGACCCATAGCACAACCACAAGGCCATCATGCTTGTGAATTCAACCTTGACATCTTTTAACTCTCTTTCTTCTTTCTTATATTTTTTCTCCAGTCTTCTGCCTGCAGTCCAAGGTCACATGAGTATAGCTTAGCTGTGTACTCTGTGATCCGTTTCATTGCTTGATAGTTTCTATTGATCTGGCTGGCTAACTCTGTCCTTGCCATCTTCATGATGACCGCATCCTTGTCTTTCCATCAAAATTGTAGTCAGGAACAAGATGGGTGTACCTGCCTGACTCTTCTGGTAGATCAATGTCATCCATTTTCAAGATTATGAACTAATACAACAATCAACCTCACTGCAATTTTATTTCTTCCTCTTTTTCTTCCAGAACTTTGTAAAGTGATGTCATCCAAAAGTAGTGTCAGAAGAGCCCAATGTCAGGATCTTTTTTTTTTCGTGTCATTTTTTGATGACAAAAATGACTTTTGTCAGAACTTCCCATTGGAACCAAAGGATGAGCCAACAATAATCCAGCCTGATTCCCATTCTTCTTATAAAAATTCTGGAATAATCATGAACAAGTTCCTGAAGATGCATCACCAATTTTGTTTGGGTTTTTGGATAATTGACCAATGACATGAGGAATGTGAAAGATGAAATCGGACAACCAAAAGTAGAAGACTACCAAAATTGACAACCATCCAACTACATGAACTATTAATTGTGCTGCAATGCAACAAGAAGAGACAGATCTTGTGGAGGATGTTCTGAAAGCAGTGAAAGTTAGTTTTTTTCATTGCAGCTCAAAATTTGCAACATGCTTTTAAACTATCGATTTCCCAAGTCAGTTTAATGTAATAACTGATCAAGATTTTATGGAAAGTTAATTGTTATGCCTAGAAAGAACAGGGGGAAAGGCAGAGATAGTAAATGTGAGCAGCCCTGGAGACATAAAAGGTACCTGGTACCAGTAGAGGGTGTGCAGGGTGACATACAGAAGTGATGAGTGAAGCAAGCAACGGACAGTAGTCCTACATACCATATTATGGTTAAAACTAAGAGAGGAAGTGCGTCTGTCCGTCTCTTTGAGATCTTTTCGGTTGACCTTCGCACATCTCCCTCCCGCACTGGACGATCGGAAGGATATCTCTCTCCCACATCAGAAGACAGACATCATCCCGCCAAGCCGACAGCAGAATATCACTCATCCCTCATCGTTCCCTGAACTCCCAAGACAGAAAACCAGTTGCATATCAATTGCTGATCGCTTCTTTGATCGACATTAATGTCAAAACCAAGGATCCTAGTAGAGACGGAAATTTAGGAACGACAAAGGATCCAGATTTCCTACTAATAATTCTGATTCAATTCCCCACCCGTGTTGCTGTTGCTAGATGTCTCAATCACCATATCGTCGTTCGGACCCACAGGGTGGATCCGCACAAAAACTAGGACGGAGTAAATCTCCCGCCCCTTATCCCCCAGCTGCGCCCTATCCGCCGTTTGTGGTTCCTGCGACCGGACAGGCGAACAGCAAACAGGTTCTTAGATCTTCACTTTCGTCAAGTCCACATTATTCACAGTACCAGACTAGCCATTTGCAACCGCAGCAGCAACAACAATCCAACAACACAGGAGGGGGGAGTGTAACAGACAATTCTGGTCATGGGCGACAGCACTCTAGGTTGACCAATTCAGAAAGAGGGGGCTCTGCTGAATTTGAGGATATTAGGCGAAGAGAACGAAGTCATAGTCTTGGAGAAAGTGATCGGAAGTCACCCAAAGCATCGGGGTTGGGAGTATCATCATCGTCGTCGACCAGACGCACTTCACACCCGTCCCGACTGCAATTTTGTCCACTTCGAAATGATTTATATGCATGCATAAATTGCCTTCCTCCTGCTCCTCCCCTCGAGCAGAGCATGGAACTGAAGGAAAGCTCTACCTTCAGAGAAGGAAGCACTGCTCCGATTCCAGAAAAGCATCCTGTTCATAGCCATCCAAAGAAATTAGGACCTATTTTGTTGGAGCTGCGAAAGCTTGAGCTTATAAATAGCTCATCGCGACGACAACAGTCAAAGCAATTGTTTTCCAGCTCCACTATTGGGATTTCTAGGGGAAATCCGCAACTGGGTACGAGCGTGGCCAGTACTTGTCTATCCTTTAGACCATCTGTAACAGGATGGGACAATGAATCATCATCTGAATTGCTGTGCGCAACTGGCCTAACGACAGGAGCCCTTTGTTTGCATAGTTTTCAAACGGAAGATCAGAACCAGTGGACCTCGTCAGTCGAATACTTCACACCACGGCACCATCGGATGGCTTCCTCTGTTGCTTGGCGCCCGCGTGACACACAGCATGTAGCAATTGGACTAGTAGGTGGTTCAGGAGGAGCAGGGGTAATGGCAGGAGGAAGACAAAGAGTGACAGGATCAAGGGCAGGGGGTGGAGGTGATCGGGAATTCTGTTGTCTTGTTTGGGATGTCGAGGCACAAGCTAGTCCTTCTCTTAAAGGAGCTGCCATGGCACCCGTATTCAAACTTGCACATAATGCTGGTGTAGCGTCGTTGGCCTGGTTAATGGAAGGTCAAACATTGGCAGTTGGCTGTCAGCAGCGGACAGTCCAATTGTATGATTTACGGGTGAAAGGAACCAACTCCCCGCCTGTTTCGACGTGGGCTCATTCTGAAAGTGTGAATGGAATTGAGGTAGACCCTCATCGACCGCAGATATTCGCAACGTTCAGTCGAACTGCCGGAGAACCGGTCAAGTTGTGGGATGCTCGGCGGATGGATTCAAGTCTGGGTGAAATCAAAACAAGCCCTTTCGGCCCAAAATCCGATTCCGGAGATAATCAAAGTGGCGGAGTCGGCCCTGTTGTTTCGATGGTTCGGTGGTCTCATATTCACCCTGGTAGTCTTTCCGTTGGTATAGGCGACTCTATACAACATTACGACACAACATCAGCAGGATCCAGACCCGTGTTGACGCGTGTAAGTTATGCTCCGAGTTCCATTTCGGACCTAGCATTCCAGACGAAACTAAAGATCCCAACTAGCCGAACAGGTGATCCCAGTGAAAAGGTGGGCGAGGAAGCAACGAATGCACCCCATAGTGGCTACCACAGTGCAACGGAACTTCTTTCATTTCGCATGCTAACTATACTTTCGAATGGGAGCGTCCGGGATATGTCTAAATTTTCAACAGGTGCATTAGCTATTTCCAAACGTGACGGACGTATCGCCCACACATTGGGTCGTACTCTGTGGGTAGGATCTACATCAGAGGGTCCCACAGCAATTGAAAGCTTACAATTCCGCACGGGTGAAGATATATCTGCGACGATGATGCGCCGAGCACAGTGCCTACATGTAGCTCGGTATTCTATGGATGCCACGACAAACATTCAAATGCTCGCAGAGGAACAATCTCACGGTAGTGCCGACACAAGCAAGTCGTCACAGCCCCATCGAGAGGAATTGTTGCGACTCTGGAGTTGGGTGGAGCGTGTCGAATCGCTATGCCTGAGTGACTTTGATGCCTCGGATCAGGGTAATGTCTGGCCCGCAAAAGGCCTGATCGATGCGGGAGTTTGGCGGCTCCTCCGTTTTGATATCCCTAGTGAAGAAAATGAACCTCTTTCTGATGTTACGACATATTCTGAATCCTTATCATGCAATACATATGACAGCCCAGCAAGACGGTGAGTAAATGCTAATGAAGTGCATTCACAATAATGATCCACCACGTTCTTCTCATTCTTTCAACTTTTGTATGCTTCACAGTTTTGCTTTGATTGCTTGCGGATGGACAGGGCGAATGCATGCTCTCAATGATGTGATCGCTGAATGCGAAGCCCTTGGTGAGTTTGAGCGTTCAGCAGCTCTCGCAGTATGGCATGGTGACATTGGGGCTGCCGTTGACGCCTTACAACGTGGTGCCGATGCTGTACGATTCCATAATGATGGCGCAACACAAGCTGCAAGCGATTCTGTTTCGCTGCGATATGCCGAGACGCTCCAGTTGGCATCCATGTGTATTGCCGGATATAGTGGAGCGGGGTCTGGGTCAAATTCCCCTTCATCAGTTGTTTGGCGAAAGGCATGTTCAAGTCTTCTGGAGAGGGAAGACTTCAATGATGACAAATCACAACAGACTCGTATTGCGTACCTACGTAGCATCTGCACCTTTCTAATCAATATTGGTCTTGGTGGCGGTTTAGATAAGGTTCTTCATGACAAACGCCTCAGTCTCTGTGATCGAGTCGCCTTTGCCTGTCGTTTCCTGGAAAGAACCGAGCTCAAGACATATTTGACTAATTGCATCAAAAGGTGCCATGATTCTGGGTACCTCGAGGGCTTGGTCATAACAGGCATAAACAAGAGGGGGATCAAAATCCTTCAATCATATTTGGACCAAACTGGTGATGTGCAATCTACAGCCTTGGTTAGTAGCCGTGTCATACTTCCTGTGGACTGGGTTTCTGAAAGATTGGTTTGCTCTGAATGGCTAGACTCCTATCGAACTTTGTTGAACACCTGGCAAATGTGGCAGTCAAGGGCGATGTTTGACGTCGACCGAGCGGAACTATTACGCCGTCTAAAAGGCAAACAAGCGGAAGAGATGCTGGGACAAAGCAATCGTGGTGGATACTACCCTGGTCGCCGTGGGCACAATCCAGGCAGAGGAAGGCCGTCTTCTTCATCCAAACCAAGGGAGCCTGAGATGCTTTTACCGGCTATTCCTGCACAGTTAGATGCACGTTGTAACTATTGTTCTGCATCTCTATCAGGATTACGGCGTCAAGAGGGTATTGCAAATCAGTGGTTGTCTCGATTGAAGCCGGTCTTGAATTGTTGCCCTCAATGTCGGAAGCCACTACCACGATGCGCAATCTGCCTACTATCGTTAGGTTGCCTCAATCCCTACATGGAACTCAAGAGAGAACGTGGTCGTGGACCTCGTATTGGGGCAGCATTGACACCTGCCGATGACTTATCATCCCTTGCAAATCTCCCCTTCGCCGAATGGTTTACCTGGTGCATGCGTTGTAAACATGGAGGACATGCACATCACATCGTAGGATGGTTCGCTGAACACGACGTTTGCCCTGTAAGTGGGTGTGACTGCAATTGCCAGTTTGATGGAATCAAGAAGCTTAATCGACCAGCCCTCAACAGGCAAGCCCTCGATAAAAAAGAAGAGGCAAACATGTAAACCTGCCTTCTACCAATGTATGGCCTGGAAATGGTTCTGCATTAGAGGATTTTTCCTTAGAAACATACCAATACAGAGTCACTTATTTGTGTTAACATAAAATGTAGAATGTTTCTTCACATTCTATCTATTTTCTGCTAGATATTCCCTTCCCCTGTTATAAAAACCACCTGCAGAGTTGCGCTCAGCACTAGGTCCACATTTTGGTATTTTTTTGGTGCAAACCATGTTTCCATCATTTGGGTTGTTGGTGGCAGTTCCTATTGTACGAGCTCGTACGCCACTCCCACTCCTGATAGATACCGGAGCGACAGAATCAGAGAGTCTGTCGGTCTACCGGCACCTATCGAGACTCCCGAAAGTGACGAAGTCCATACTCTGGTATTATCAGGAGTGAACGTATCCTGCTACAGGTCTCGTACACGCACGATTGGTGCCCGCTGGTAGGCACAACCACGCATACATACGTCATACGTCATCAAGGTAAAAACGAACGAGAAATCAGTGCTCAATAGATGAAGTAGGCGAAAATCATGTCATCGGAATGGTTTTTTTCTCTGACACAGCGATACATCGTTGTATCACTTCGTCGAAAAGCTGTTTCTTGTCTATCATCAGTGCACTAGAGGTCCTACCAAGCAAACACCTGAACTCTTGCTCAGCCATTATTGCATACCTGGCACATCAGCTCTGACATCCATCACCATTGCTCAGCCTGCACTGTGTATTTTTGAAAGGTTTAACTTCCGTTCCTTCATTATTCATTGAGAGGGCATCTAATTGAACACATTCTGGAGAAGATGAAGACTTACCAACATGAAGAACGACCAAGAAGGAGAAGAGATGTTGCAACAAGAACTATGTTGTTCCTCGGCACAACCATCTTCGCGTGTGCTGGATCAACAGAAGCATTTGTGGCACCTCTACCTCAATCAATGACATCTCATGTGTCAATAAGAGCCATCCCAACGTTTCAAGGAAATCAACTCATGGCATCGAAAAAAGCGAATAGCAGCAATAACATTCCAAGAAATAAGATAACAACCCAGCGTCTATCACGAGAAGAAGAAACTAGACTGCTGCAACAAGCGTCTGAATATAGTCGCCTCCTAAGTGTGGAAAAGGATTTGGCACTCAAATCAATAATGAATGAATTACCCATTTTATCGGTCCGTGCCGAAGCTGCTGGTTACGGTAGCGATTTGGAAGCGTACGAAGAAGCTTTGGAAAACGGGCAAATAGCACGTGAAAGTCTTGTCACAAGCAATATTGGTTTGGTCCATTTCTGCGTCAAAGACATCGTTGGGAAGCGCAAGCTGAACTCACTGAGCAAGGAAGATCTGATCCAAGAGGGGTCAATTGGTCTTGCACGTGCGATCGATAAATACAACCCAAACATGGGTTCCAAATTTTCAACGTACGCTGTGTATTGGATACGTGCCGCTGTTTTGAGGTGCATTGCTGAACGAGATGACCTCCTTCGTGTCCCGGAACATGTGTCCCAATCAATTAGCAAGTTAACGAAGGCAGCTCAAGCTTTAGGTGTAGATTTAGACGATCAAGAAATTTTGGCAACATTTGCATCGAACACCAATGCGTGGGAAGAAGCAGAAGCAGCCAAGGCTCTTGCAGTAAAGGCAGGTTTGACAGACAAGCAGCTGGCACAAGCTATGCGTGTCAAGGCCCGTAGGCGCTATGGGGGCTACACAAGCTTTGAATCCTGGATGCAGACTAAGGATATGGTTGACGATGTTGCAACAATATCAGCTGTGGAGGAGTCTGAAAGTTCCGACATGGGAGATCTAAAGTCAACGCTATCGCCTTTCTTGCGACCCAAAGAAATGGAGGCTCTTTCCTGGAGATACGGTCTCAAACAACCAGAGAATCCAAAACCATTCCGGGATTACCTTGCAGAAGCGGAAGATGAGATCTTTGGACCAGAGGGTATTTTGTCGTCGTCGTCGGTAGTAAGACAAAAAAAGACGCCACCACAGCAGGGAAGATGGGGAGAAGCTATGAGCTTCACAGAAGTTGGCAAGCACATGTCAATATCTGCTGAATACGGCCGTCGACTTTGTCAAGCTGCCTTGAAAAAGCTGCGAGCAGCAGCGGAGGAGGGCAAGCTTGAACCCGCACTTCTCGGTTGAATGCACAGATTCAATCGCAGATGCTATGTAGTACATTTTTCTTAGAATTATTTAAATTATTATACTTAACATACAGAATTTACATTTAAAAATGCGTAATATTTTATTCTGGTTTAGTAACATAATTTGTTTGTAGTAACAAGTTGAGAACACCCCATGGAAGGAGTAACTAGTTCCATAATGGACTGACAGCTGCAATTAGAAGGTCTTGCTCAAGTGTTGCACTTTTCCAGTATCCTTCTGTGGCTACCACGTTTGGCTCTGCTACTGCAGATGCAGCGATGTGTTCCTTATCCATAAATTTGGCGGATTCGGAACTTTTAGCGTCGATCATTGCTAGAGATGTCGCCACCATTTTAGCCACCCCACGACTAGTACCCTCGCTGGTATCACTGTCTAATTCAACCACCATTCCGCTACAGTCGGCGATCATCTGCCGCCACTGGGAATTCTTCTCAAGAGCATTACCACTTGCGATAATGAATGTGGGGCCATCGTCGACATTATCATGACTTTGTTTAAGTGCTTCTGAGATAACATTTAAAATTGCCTGAATGCGCAATGTAACGCCCTCCATACATGCCTTCACGAAATGGGCTGGTGTTGTACTGCGGGTAAGGCCGAGCATTCCACCGGTTGCACCGAAACGAAAGCCTGTACTTCTCTCTCCACTGAGGAATGGAATCATGGACAATGCAGCTTCGGGATTCTTCATTTCATATTCGGCTTCCGATAGTTTTTTCACTTTCTTCATGACCGTGTCGAAGTCATCATCATTCTCAAGATTCAAGAGAGAGCGAGCCCACTCAATCATACTTCCACCATCTGTGAGGGCACCGCCCAAGAGAACGTGTGAACGGTCCACGCGGTAACAAAATAGACCCTGTGGAACGATGAGTTCTTCCTCTGAACCAATCTTTAGGGGGAGGCACACCCTAGCCGCGGCAGACGTGCCGACGGTGACTGCGATACGAGAAGGCGTCGAACACTTGCTTCCAATATTCGCACAGGCTCCGTCGCCCATTCCAAGAAACAGACGGCAAAACGAAGACGAAGGATTCCCTGTGCTACCATTCGCACTATCACCGGGGCCACGCAATTCTGGCCAGCGATTCCAATATGGGTTGACGTAGGTAGACGCGTCACTTGCTGCAGAAAGGCATTGAGGAAATTCTTGAATACCAATCTCCATTACACTTGGATCTGTCGTATCTGCAAGGGGTGGTAGAGCCTCACGACATTCCACCGGTAGCAAATCCAGTAGTTCGTCATCCCATTCGCAAGTTCGAAAGTTGAATAGACCTGTCCAACTTGCTTCCGAGTACGAGATTGGCAAAAAGTCCCTTCCTGTCCATCGGGACATACAAGCACTTGCAACTGTTTGCCAGACATACGCATTCTTGCATGGTCCTTCTGGGTCACTGTACAAGGCAAGTAATTGTGGCAAGGCATAAGCACTGTGTAGAGGTGCTCCAGTTCTTTGGTGTATGGCTAGGACTTTTTCTGGGCCTAATTCCATTCTCAGTTGTCGACACTGTTCTACTACGTCAGGGGTATTGCAAGCATACGAAATAGACGCCTCGGACCCAAGAACCTCTCCTTCCTCATCGACCGCAATAAGGTTCATCACGAATGAAGAAAATCCAAGTCCGACGACTTTGAAATCCAAGGAAGAATCTGAATAGTGCTTTCGCAAACTACGGAGCGTTTCATCGACGCATAAATCAATTTGATGAAATAGAGTATGTTCAAGGCGAATTTTACCAGTATTGGGTTCGACAGATTGAATGGTTTTGTATGCATTACAGCCAAATAATGGTTTGATGGACGGCATTTTCTCATCATTGGCATCATTGTCCTTTGTTTGAAGATGGTAGGACGTGCATCGGACGCTACTGCTACCCACGTCTAAGGCTAGGATGACACGTTCAGTCATGGTGATTATTTACGATAGTGGATGATAGAATCAACTTGATATTTTTCTGGTTCTTGTGATTATGTTTTGTTGTTTGTATAAGGTAACCCTTCGGAAATTTGCTGCTCTTTGAATTTTGGGAGCGTCGTAAAATCGTTGTGAAGCGTGATATTTTTAATATAATATTATGGTCTCTGTAGATAGATGACTACAGGTATCGGTGCTGCAGGGCGTTGTTTCTTTGTTCAAGTGATTGCTGTACACACTCGTACAATAGATTGTCTTTCTCTCTTGACGCCCCTTGGATCTATCGCTGAACGGAAAATTAGGGTTCTCATTTTTATCAAGAATCTTGCAGTACTGTGCGTTATACTAGTATTGGTATGTATTATACTGTAAGGACAAATCGTACTGGTAAGGTCTTTCCCAGGACAAACCACCCGACTCCAGACAGACCCTTGCGGCTTTTTAAAATATAATGAAGAAGTCGTGCCAATGGGTTTCGACAGCGCTTCTGAAGAATGAACAATAATAGACTTCACCAGCGGAATGAAGACAAAATCATGCGTTACAAACCATTCTCAAAAAATGATATGTTATCTAGTAGTTAGTTCGTCACCATCTTTATTTTGTTCTTCATCACCATTCAACAAACATGTCTTTTTACCAGGCATCATTATATGATGTATGGACCCGAGTGCTGCTGGTGCTTGCGGAACTAGAGAACCACATTTAAACCAAAGTCCAAACATATCTGATTTCCTTTTTGTTTCGTAATCAGTTGTTGATATTTCATATGCATCTGTGATGGTACTGGAAAGTTCACAATAGGGTAAACCTTCTACATTGCTGCCACCGGTGGGAGAAATACTCCTAGAACCAATGAAATCACCAGTACTCAAAGACCATACACCAAGGCACGGGTCTTTGCGCCTATTGACAAAGGGAGATAGTACGACCGATGAAGTAGGATCAACTGCCAATCCTGAACAACACGAAGAAAGACTGGGGTGAAGTAAATCTGAAGGAACAGTAAAGTCCCACACCACATCTGAACTATAACGATCATGACTTCCCACTTTTCGAATATCATACAAACGACAACTTCCCAAGCTCCCTTTGGTTATAATAAGCTTTTCTCCAGCTGTTGTAAGTATTTTTGTAGTTGATCCAAAATTACCAATGTTATTACATTTTTTGGTTCCCTTGGACGACGACGATAGTGCAAAATCGCTTTTCCCTATTATGCATGGTCCATTTCTCGTTCGAGGATCCACCAACGAAACTTCTCCATTACGATGACCACAAAAAAATTCATTCGTAGACGTCATTTGCTGATGTTCAATACACAATACATCTGATTGTGGGAAATTTCGACATTTGTATTTGACAAACGTATCATTTTCAAAGCAATATGAATAGGGAGCAAGAAAACTCTCCCGGGTACGTCTCGGTGCAAATACAAGTGCACCCACATCTAGAGAGAGAAAATATAATTGAATAAAAAAAATATAATGAGATTGAATGGCACTTTTTGTACGGTTTTATCATCGAATACTCGGGGGGGGGGTGCAAAGGCATGCACAACCTGCATTTGCTTTTCAAAGTGAAAGCAGAACTTACCACTGCTCGAATCCAGTTTGAGAGAAAAGTCATTTGCTGCATGAGGTAAGCAGGATAGACTATGTTGTGTTTTGTGAAAAAGATGAAATATAGTCTCATTTGGTGTAGTCCCACCTGAAAGAGCGCCAAATATAAAATTTTCATTTTCAAATTCTTTTTCAGATTGGAATTTAACTACATCAAGCTCTTGTTCTTCTCGAAGTAGTTGATCGGAATCATCAATAGGATTTGCAGAAATATACGTACATGACGAGAGGGCAGGATTTGCATGGTCTCCAATAAGCGTTGTCGACTTAGGATCTACTTGTGGTCGTAACAATGCACCACCTTCCATAAGTGTTACCATGGCAGGCATTTTCTGATCATCTAAACCAGGTGCAACATCAAAGGTTTTGGCTGATGGAGGTACTCGTGTTTTACATGTCAGATCCCAAAAATGATGATGAGGATTGGCACGTGGTCTACGCACAATAGGTTCTTCACAATTATATGGATCCAGCATGGTGTGCCAGCGACGACGTGACAGTCCTTCACCAATAGCATCAAGACCTTCATTCGTTCTGCTGTTGTTGCCACCATGATTATCTTCGGAAATCATAGATGGAATGATTTGGAAAGTATCGAACAAATGCTGTGCTGTACAGTACGAGCGAATTCTCCGTCGGTTGGAAGTAAATTGACATGTTTCCATAGCATATAGTAGACGCGGTGCTATAGGTGTGGAGTATGGATTTCGACAATGGTACATGAAAGATCTTGCATCAAAGTTCTGTTGTTCCTTTTTAGCATTTGGAGCTATATTTTGCTTTTTATCATGCTTGAAAATATCATCATTTTTGTGAAAATAAGCTTTTCGTTTGGGATCATATCGATAATTACCCAAAACATCTGCATTCCTGATGGTGGCAGTGGTTGAAGTTGATGTTTCTATCTCTGTTTGAGGTACAGCTTCTTCTTGTTGTTGTTGTAACCTCTGTTTTTGACGTTGTCGTTGAAGTTGCGCTTCAATGTCATCCTGAAGATTTGTCGTTGAATACAACGAATCATCTTGTTTTTCCTTTCTTGCCTTTTTTTTGGCTTTGCGGTTTCGTCCATTATGCCTTTTCGGATATCGTCCTTTATTCGTTTCTTTCTTTGACGAAGAGGAAGGCATATTTTTAATAATTTTACAGTTGTATTCTAATGTCACATTCTATTCTATACGAATGCATGCTATTCTGTAGTAGAGTTGTCACGGCGTTTTCTATGATAAAGCTCCTTCTTCAAATAATAACAATATACAGGTTATCAATAAAATGCAACGGAGTCCCGTCTTCAATGCCCTTTTTACACCAGAAATAATCAGTGAATCAAGATTTCTCTTTTCCTCTAAAAACAGGTAAACAAAACAAATATTCACCTCATTTATTATAGCGCATGAGCATCTGTGTCGCAACGCCTTGTGGGGGGCTCAAAGCGTCCACGTTGGACGATAACAAGAACAAATTAATAGAGTTGCCAAACAGCACATGAATGGGAAGAGACAAAGGATGTTTCCATCCTCTGTCGAGAGTCGAGACCTCCTTTTCATGTCTCGTTGTTGTCTCAGTTCTACACAACATGTTCTATCATAGATATGACTCTCAATGTCCCGCATACATTAAATATAGTACATATTATACGTACAAAACTTTGTATTGTTCGCACATCTTTGCGCGCAACACTTGACAAAAAGTCTGTTCGTCCTCTCTCGTTCACTCATCGCAGTCACCAGACACAAGAAGATCTGATGATGGTTTTTTCTTTTGTCGGCCAGAACCTTTCTTTGCTTTCCTGCCTCAGCAACACTGAGAAACAAAGTCAAAGATTTCAAAGACGCGACGTGGCTGTTGATATTTGAGTGATGTTGCGATCCCTACTAGTACAACAGAGTGCTGTGGCGACTCGGCATTTTCGATTTCATAGACCAGCCTTTTTTACTAGTAGATGGATGAGCACTGCAGGTGGTGGTACAGGATCGGATGAGAATGAGAATAACGGTGGTGATGACTTGACGGAATGGATTCCACCAAATCGTCCCCTTTCAGCATCAAACAAGCTTCCTGAGTATTATACTAGTAACAGTGAAACTATGCTCTCATCGTCAAAAGAAAAATCATCATCAACAACAGCAACATTATCACGATTCCGTGAAAAATTAATAAACAATGATGAAATAGACATGGAAGAATATGAACGTATCATCCGAGTTCTTGAAGAAGCTGAAACAGGAGAACTTAATGATGAAGAAGTGTTATATGATAAAGATGGATTCATTATAGACTATGACAGCGATGATGACGATGATGATGTGGATGTCAGTATGGGGGAGTTTGATAAGGATGGAAATTTAATCCTAGATGATGATGTGGACGACATTCCAATTGAAGAATTCGAAGGGTCTGAGGAGGAATGGGATGAATATATGCGTCAAATAAAAGAATTAGAAGATGATGATGACTTTGATGATACTGATGATGGAGATGCTATGGAATACTACGACGCGGGCCATGACGACGATGATGATGACTCACTGCAACAAGAGGCAAAACTTGTAGAAAAAATGGTAGATGATAGCAGTGAGGATCAAGCTGTAGATTGGGCGGCTATTCGCCGTTCCAAAATGAACGCAGTTGAATTCATGACCCCAGATCAAGCACAAAAAGCTCGCCAAAATGCTGATCTACCTGTTATAAAGCATACTCTCTTATCAGCTGATGAGATCATATCCTGTTTGGAAACATTGGGTGGAACAGAGATTACCTTTTTAGCTGCCAAACACGGTCTTTTAGATGAAGCTGAAGGCTTGATCTTGGCCACGGGATCTCATCCAGCGCAGGTTCGTCTACTTGCAGAAGCAGTTGCTCGTAATTTGAAGGCAAGAGATCTGGCAGATCTTGGTGTGATTGGAGCATGTCTTGGTCCAGAGGCAGCCGATAAACATGACACTTGGCAGGTTGTGGATTGTCGTAATTACATCGTTCATATTTTTGACGATCGAACCAGAGAAGCTCTTCAGCTTGAAAAATTATGGGGTCCAAGACCTTCTGATAACCTTAGAAATGTCAATGCCAATAATGATGATGCTGTAGATGATTATGTTGCAGCCAATCCAGTTCCAGCAAATTATAATCCTGGTGGAGATAAGGAAAATTGGGAAAACGCAATGGCAAGGTTGCAACGTACAAACTGGGTAAAGCCAATTGCTCAAGGTACGGACAAACAAAAACGTAAGAAGAAAAAAAGACGACGGGCAAAGCGCTAAAAAATAGGACATTTGCATTTTAGAATGTGTAAGAACATTATAATTGCTCTTGACGCAATGACCCATTGAAACTTTTCAGATTCTTTTTAGATTCCCTTTGTAAAAAGAGGGTGATGCAGATGCAATGCCTATCACTGTTTCTTTTCAGCGTTTAATAACACTCCTCATCATTTTCCCTGGTGAATTGCTCAACACTTTTTCAGGAGAGTTTGTTTTATTTTCCCCCTATTTTATCTCTCTAGACTAGGAAAGTCCTACAGGTAGGAATAGGACCTATATTCGTTGTACTCATTCAATGGACAGAAAAGAAAAACAAAAAGGCAACAATGGAAACAAACTACAAGGATGTGAAGCAGTGATGATATCACAGAACTGGTCTGGATGGAATGCATTGAAGAGCAACACTGTGATGAACACTCCTACACATTTGCCTAACCTGTGTTCCAATTCTTGGATCATCCTGGTCAAAGAAACTGAGAGATGGCCATGCAAATGTGTGAGGAGTGCATGCTGAACAAGGAATCTACAAGGAATCTTTTGCACCAGCACTTTCTAGAGGACTAAAGGTATTCATAGGACCCAACTGTAGGTCCTCTAGGTCCTAGGACCTACCATAGAATCTAGAGTACCTAGGACCCTAGTCCTCAGTTCCTAGCCCTAGGACCTTTTGAGCATCTATTCTGTGCCTGTCCAACCCTAAATGAGTTGGACTTGGATTGGGCTGACACACAAAATCCATCTATTCTACATTTTCCCAAGCCAAGACTGCAGGCTGATAACCTATTTTAGATTAGGATAGGGCTTGGGCGATCCTAAACTATCCCCTGTTTAGGACTTGCCCAAGTCTCAATCCTAAACTAAGTACCAGCATTTGTGTAGAAAAATCATGTAGCATTGCAGGGATTCTTCATTTGTTCTTTTCTCTAGAATATTTTGGTGCAGCTGTAAAAATCAGCAAGACAATCAATTGACAAAACAAAAACAATGACAACCACAACAAGAGGAATAACAGAAACTACTCTCTGCTCTATTTCTCCTGTATTTTTACAATAATATTTCAAAAAATCATTAAATTCTGGTTTTTTTTTCATACAGGAAAAGGATGATTGCTGTGTTGTTGTTCCCTCTGTTGATTGTTTATTTTTGTCTTTGTTTCGTCTCTTTAACATTCATATTTATTTTTTCAAAACAATAACAAACTTTTGTGGTGTCAGTTACATTATTTGCTTGCATTTTATAATGCCCGTAGGTGATGACTGCTGAATTGTGGTTCCCTCATGGTGGATTGTTGATTTGGCAGACCACTGTCATCTTTGTCTTTATCTTGTTGTTACATCAAAAAAAAACTCCTTTAACAACAAAATTTTTAGACTGCATGCCTGAATAATTGGGGCTTGGATTAGGATTTTGTAGGATAGTTGCCAAATTTAACCTGAGCCAACCCAACTTGGGTGGTCTCATAGCCAAATAAATAACCTGGAAAATGAGTTTTGTACTTGAACTTGGGTTGGTGTAGATTATATGCTCTTAGGTCCTACCTTCTGTGTGTAAATTGTTGATGAGACAATTTTACTTTTCTTAGCTGGAACGCCATGGCATTTAAATCAAAATTTTGTTTTGATACACCAGGCACACACAAAAATTTTGCATGCCTGTATCAAAACAGATTTTTTGATTGAATGCCATGGCATTTCAGCTAAGAAAAGTAAATCTGTCATCATCAATTGACTGTTGTTATTGATCGCTTTTGTTTGCAAAATTCATACTCATGTATGTTATATACATGGCTGTATGATTCTGAAGGGAAGAACAGGTCATCCCCAAAAAATACTGAAGAAAAAATAATAAATGGAGTGTCACCCATTTTTTTTCTCACTTAAGGTAATTTTAACAGTTTTGATATTTTTTATATTTGTGTTATTTTCTACAGGATTATTTTTGGAGTTTCACAGAAGTGGTTATATTTTCCAATCAGTTATTAATACCTTTAATTTTAATCTAATCAACTTTCAATTGATACACATTCATGTTCAAACATGGATTTGGTCTTGTTGCTGACAATAACCTGGATCTAGAGGTCAAGAGGTTTCCATTGTATGGGTGTCTGGGGTGAAAATGGATTTCCAAAAAAAAGGTAATCAACAATTTACAGACAGACGGTAGTCCTGGGTCCTACTTATCTGTGAAGGTACTCTGGTCCTAGGGTCCTAATTACCAGTACTTAGTACTAGATACTACTACACTATCTGGTAAGTCCTACTAGTCAAAAACTACCTTGAACCACAGTACCACCTTGAACCACAAAATATACACATTTCAACAAAAACACACCAGAACATGATCAATTTTGGTTGGTTTTTCAAATTTAGGCATCCAAACAAAAGCTTTTCTTTTATACTTCACGGCCATGTTGGACCTAAAAAGTGGGGACCAATATATTGACCTGTCAGGAGGGTACAAAGGTAATAGCTTTTTTTCAATTTTTGGTGAAAAAAATCTGAAATGTACACATTTGGATGGTTGTTCAAATGTATGTCAACTGGTCGTACTGGACCATCTTGGTCTACATCATCAAATTTTTCCTCAACATCATCAAATTTTTCCCAACTAGAGCATTTTCTTCTATCATCCTCAACAACATCATCCTCAACAATATTGGTGTTTGAGGCATTCGCATTTTCATTCTCTAGATCATCTTGTGTTTCATCATCACCAGGGTCTGGCAAAAGGTCTCTGAAGAAGTTGATGACACTTCTTGGTGATTCCAGGCCTGCTGGGAGTGCATCACATCTCTGGGCCTCTTCAGCTGCATACTTGTCCCATTCAGAAATAAAATGCCTCTCACCATCTTCACCTGACTGGTGATTAAACAAAATGGATGGTGGAAGGGGTAGTCATGGCACCTGGGATAGGCTTGGTTGTGACACTGTCAATTGTCATGAGTTGTGCATTTGTGTATGTCTCTGTGTGTAAAATTAAGAGAAATTCTTTTTCTTCATTTTTCTTGTGTTTTAGCAGGTTTTAGCAATTGCTAAGTAATACCAGGTAAGATTACAGTAACTCTGAAATGTACACTGTCGCACAAGACAGATCCTGGGGAGGTTGATTGTTATGAAGTTGTAATGGATATCTCTTCATTTGGTAGAGTACCCAAGAGCAGTGTTCTGCTGATTTGTTTGTGCATGGTGCTCCTGGCTAATTTTTTTTACTTTGGAATAAGGTATGACCCAATTGAAAGCTAATTTTTTTACTTTGGAATAACAAGGTATTACCCCATTCACACCACAAAATGAAACCTGCCAAAAAAAATCTATGTAATGTAAAAGATCCCTCAGCTGTATATTGTTGGAGGTTAGGGTTAGAGTTAGGTGTCCTTCCAACAACATTGACAGCACTGAAAGTACAATATGAGTGGGAGAACAAATTGAACTTACATTATAAGAATATATGGTGAAGGAATGAAACTTCTTTCATAGAGAGGTAGACAGGGTAATGAAAGAACACACAAGAGATTTAGTTTAACAAACCAAACTAGAGATGCATTTATACTGTTGCCATCCCAAATGAGTACATTTTTGAGCTGGCCAGCACATACATCAGAGTCTATAGAATTTCTACAGAACGTGGTTCAGGGTGGTACCAACAATTTTGGGACAACAAAAATTTCCAAAAATTGGTCAACTTTGAGCTAAAATATAGTGTTATTGCAACTACATTCAGCCAATTCCAGAGATTCTGTGCAAAGTGTATGTGATTAAACTGACAGAATGCAACTTGAAAAACAGCTTTTGGTCAGAACAGTCTTGAGTTATGGCCACGTACTTTTGTGTTCACATCTCATGGTTCGGTGTAGTTTTTGACTAGTACTGTACAGGTACCAGGTACCAGTACCTTGTACCTGTACAGGATGATACAAACAGAATGAACAATCTACAAAACTTTCTGTAAAAAGTATCTGGACTCTTGGCTACATCAGACCATAAGGCTACCTGTAGACATTGTTAACCTTTGACCTTTGACCTTTGACCTTTCATTTTTTGATCTCTTGTTTTTTAAAACCTCGTAAAAGCTCAAACCCAAAAGACGACCAATTTTTGTTGCTGCAGATGTTGTCAAGCTTTGAGCCTTTTGAGCTTTCCTGTTTTTCTCAAGCTTTTTTAGAAATAATTTGTCATCATTTACGACTTTCTTCTCATCTCACAAAGTTCATCTCATCGCAATGAAATCAGACCTTGCTGGGACATGGTTTTTTACTACAACAGTAACTACAGTATTGACAACTTTACTTCTGTTGTCAACGCTTTTATTGTTGTTTGTCGTCCATGTCGACAATGACAAAAACATTGAAGGGCGCGCCATATTCTCATTTTGTAAATTTTTTTCAAGTGTTAGGAGCAAAAGCAGACGAAAGGAGCGACAGACATACAAAGCTCGAACAAAACCTGAGTTCGAGCTTTCAGGAGTAAAGCTCGAATTCGAGCTTTGAAAACAGGTGTTCGAGATTTCATTTTTGGGATCTGTACGTCGTTATCGGGTTATGACTCCCTCAAAACAAAGCTCAAAGCTCGACAATGTATGCAGGTAGCCTAATATTATCACAGACATTACCTGGTACAGTAGTCTCTAACACAATAATCCTTAAGGTAGATTTTGAAATACAGTCAGTAAACCGACGATGGACATGTAATTGCTGTAATTGGTACGGAGTAATTTATTATGTTAGAAATGCTTTTTGGAGAGTTCTGACGTACTTATTTTATTATAAAGTACAATCAACCCCTTGCGTCATCAATTTTTCCTTAAAAAATCATATCAACGATTCAACAAGGACTAACTTTCATAGGCCAAGAATATGCAGTACCCTCCAGTACTGCATTCCAAAATATACGTGGGCGATCGTAAAACTCTCACGGTTGGTCCGCACCGACCGGCAAGTAATTTTTTTGTTAAAGCGGAGGATCGATTTTACTCGTGATTATTATTCTGAAAATCATGTGTCTTCGGACATTCCACAAGTTGGTTACAGGATCTCTATGAATGTACTATTTAATGATTTTCTTTCTTAGAGTATAGCCAGTAGTAAAATTTTGGTTACAGCAAAGGATCGATTTTATTCGGAATTATTATTCAGAAAATCATGTGTCTTCGGACATTCTACACATGTTGAATACAGGATCTCTATGAATGTGCTCTTTAGGGATTTTCTTTTTTAGGTCGAAGAATCTTCGAGGTTTGATATGGGCTATTCAGTACGGATAAAACATATTCCTGCCGTGTATAAGAGTAGTGGATACAATACGAATGAGGTGTATTTATTATACGACAATAATGTACGTACAGGTACTAAAATGCAACAATCAATAATGCACCCTCCGAAAAAGAAAAGCAAGAATCTGATGAAAATACAGAAAGAACGCTGAGTTCCCATGCTGCAACAGAATTTCTATCCATACAATATATTATTAAAAATAATACTCCGTATATTATTTATTACAGCGAAAGTTGAACAATATTGCTTCCAAGAACTTCTTCAAGTCCAGTAGTAATATTAGACTTATTAATTGAGCACTAGGAAGTATCAGTAAGGACAAAATAGTACATTTTAAAAGCTTGGTACCCGTACAAACTACTGGAATAATACAGCTCTTTGAACCTTACAGGTACTACTGTACATACTTGGAATACTTACTTTGTTCTACGACTCAATCAAATCCAATTTTTCCTTGTAGGGGGGCGGAATATGTAGTAGTAATAACTTTTAATGAGGTCGTACCAAGTTGGACTGGTACTAACTAAATATTGGTTGTATTAAGGACATAGCTTCGGGGAATTTCAAAAAAAATTCTGCAACTGACGACAATGCAATTATGCTTATTCGGTATGTATTCTTAAGTATGTTCTTCCTGTGTGTCAAAGAGTCCATGAACCAGTATTAAATAAAAAGAATGAAAATTCCAACTTGAAGCTGAACCTTCAGAAGCGAAGCTTTACATCAGAACAGGATTTGCCCGAAATAAATCATCCGCTTCTATTATAGCAGCTTTCTCCAGTTGAGAATATATTGCCCCCAAATGCGAATATATGTCTCTAATAGTCCATTCAATCATTTGCTACTGATTATAGATACCACATTCTGAAATACACCCTTTTCAAAAATAATTATAGACTTCCTTCAAAATGCTCTCTAATTCCAATAGATTATAGGAAATCTTATTTAGCGCAGGTTGGCGAATTCCTTGATCTGTATATTTACATTCTAGATACTAAATAAAATCCCCTTATCTGGAGCGATACTTGTTCTCAAGAAAGACAACTTCCTTGTACCCGATCTACTGCTAAAGCGCGAAAGATGTTTACTGCCAAGTACAAGCCAACTATGCGCTCGTAATTATTCTAGCATCTCTTACCCTGCTCATGAAACAGACAATGATTCACGAAATGCAATGAAACGCATCAACAAGTCGATCATTCTAAACCTAAGAGCTTCGTTTATAATGTACATAGAAAGATTCGCAAAAGCCAGTCATATGTCAAGCAAAATATTGAAATAAAGTTGTTTAAAGTTAAAGAATTACATGCAAATTACTTTTCACGATTACCTTTACAAATGGTATAATTTTGAAATTCACAACTACAGCTTTGGATAGGAATATTTCCCCAACTTGTTCGTACGCACACCTGTCGTTCTCTGTAGCAATTGGAGCCCTTGATCTTTGGAGGAACTTTCATTCCTCACTTACTCAAAACCAATTTGTTTGAGCCTTTTCGTGCGATCTTCGGTCAATATCTTTCGGCGCATACGCTGGACCCTAACCCACCTTCCAAGCTTGGGATCCTCAGCATAGTGCTTTGGAACATTGCAGTCACCATGCTTCAGCTTATACCTAACGAGACGTTGGTACATGGTGTCCCATGACTCCTGCATGGTCCAAACGAAACCGACAGCGTCGAGACGTTGAACTCTGTCTTCTGACAGAATACCAGATTTCTTGAGCGTACGCTGCTTTTGAACCCAGTTTCCGAGCTTGGGAATTTCTTTGTAGTCTTGAGGGACAATGCAGTCGCCGTGGCAGGATTTGTATTCAAGCAAACGTTCAAACATAATATCCCACGCTTCACGCTTGTAACGACCTGTTCCCGTTTGGGGTGTAGGAGGGATGGGATTGTGCTGGTGGTGCACAGGCTGATTTGGGAATCGTCCGCCCATAGGGTAAAATCCACCACCGGGCATTCCATACTGTCCTGGCATACCAGGGTAGGGGGGCATTCCTCCCATCATACCTTGAGCGCCAAGCATCTGGCGTTGGGACATCATCATGGCTGGGTTCCCGTATCCCCCGGGCATGGGCATACCTCCTTGCATACGTGCAATTGCAAGGTATTCCATATTGGCACCGCCTTCCATGCCAGGGTACATTCCTCCGCCGTAAGGATTCATGCCCATCATGGCAGCCTGTTCATCAGGCATCATTCCCGAAGTCATTGAATCAGGCATCAAGCCGTATTGATCGATTCCCATGTTTGCGGCGACAACGGGATCCATCTGACCACGTCGCGTGGGCCCTGCATTACCTGGTGCCTTGGGACTACTTGTTGACTTCCGTGATTTAGCCGGAGGCATTGTTGTTCTTGAAGAGTGGTTGATAAGATGACGATAGATTGAACAGAATCCGATTTGTAGGAAGCACTTGAAAATCACTCAAGTTAGATATTGTGGTAAGTTTGAAAATGTACAACGAATGGGCAAACCGACTGAATGCCTTCGTTTTGCGATTGTAATAAATACGACAGAATATATGCGCATATATGTAGAACCTTCACTGAGGTAGAGAATATACGAGAACCTACCAGTTCCCGAACGCTGAAGTTCTCGAACTTCTCTGGCTTATTATGGTTCAAACGTAAAGAAAATCTTACTTCTTTCTTTATACTAAACAAGCAAGGTAGGACTACTCGTCCCCAATCAGAATAATACAGGACTGTTAGCGTGGAAGACTAGGGGAGTACATCAGATAAGCTGGTTTAGGCTAGCTGTACATATTTTTCCAAATATTTAACAGTTTGCAATTCGACCTTAGCTAAACCAAAACCAGGTTCGTTCTCTAAAAACAGAATTTCCCCTAATTCAATTAATACCACTACTACCTACTGACAACACCGTGCATTGAGAGTACCTGGTACCGGTACTGCTACTCTCGGTATGACCGGTAAAGAACAGTCTCTCTCTTGGTTTCGAACTTTAAAAAGGTAGGATTCCGACTGTAGAATACACAGATTTAACAAAAATGGACAATGTCCAGTAATTCTTGAATTGACCTGGTGCCTTTTCACTGCAATATACCTTTAAAAGTAGAACTGTTACCAGGCAGGTCGGTAAGATCTTATATAGCCCCCAGATAACAGCGGGCAGTTGTGCAATACGATCATAGTCTTCTTCTCTCAACCTAGAGATGCTGACTATCTCGTAATGTAGATTCATGTTAATTAATCGTGATACTAATACTGTATCTTATTCCGCTAGTCCTAGAATACTCTAGAGAGTAGTTCGAACAGATGATGATGATGAAAGACATTAATTGAATGATACAAAGTTAACTCATAAACCCAGTTGAACAATACCTGGCGGTACGTACAAATCAACTACAACAACATGAATGAGGAACAATCGTCATTTATAAGGTGTATTATATAATAGAACTACCATTGCAGGTAGGACCTACAATGTATTAGTCCTACACTGAGTAAATAAGGAGGGTACTCGACCTGTACCTGGTACAGGCAGGGTATAGATCTTTGTACGGTATGTACAGGTGTACCTGTAACGTGTAATGTACCAAATTAACAGAAATGGTACCTGTAGTACAGGTACTTACTTATCACCTGTCACATAGAAGCATCTCAGCATAGTAGGAACTACAGAGTGCTAAGTAAGATATATACCTGGTACATAAAGTAAGTTTTTAAATATGTTGTTTAGCTGGCACCAAACCTTATTGGTTTATATCTGAAAGTACCAGGCGAGGAACCTGTGCTGTACCGTACCTGGTACCTGTACCTCTGGTACCTTTATCATAACCGGTAACCCATAGTCTAGGTAACGGTAAAAGACGAAACCTGTGGGTATTGTAGACTTACTACTAGAAAAAACTCTTATGCTAAGTTACAGGTAGGACTACTATGTATAACTACACTGTAAAGGCACCTGCCACCGCATATGAGTCTACTGGTGCAAATTAAGGTAGAACAACAGGAGGTATAAAATATCTTGGGGCTGTCTGTCACCTACTGTGGATACTAGCAGGGTCCTAATACGTGTACGAGTACCTGGTACAGAGTAATAATTTTAGATTTTAGTTAATCTACCTGGTACTATCCCATCATTGGTACTGTACCAGTAAATAACTGGTACATACCTGGGAGTCCTACCTTACTTCAGTAAGATACCAGTACGCAGATACAGCAGCAGAGGGAATGAAATAAGGTTCAGTAACATTGATACTAGAGGACTACTATGACCTAGGTAGCTTAGGCCACCGTTCACTAAATGTACAGTGTATATAGGTTCGAGGTGCTGGTGGTCGTAGAAAGACTTAAGTCGATGAATAAAAAATAAGGAAAATTAAATAAGGGGCTCTTATGATTGACAATGGAGAAGTGTGACTAATAGATATGCCATAATATTAATATGTATTTTCATATCGAAAATCCAAAAGATTGTTCTGAATATTGTACAGTAAGCACAGTAGGACCCTTCGTTTCAATACAAATGAATTGAAAATATCAGATTTCTAGCATTACAAAATAACGATGTGTCTATGTGTAATCCATCATCTAAGAGTCATTACGTCACGACTGCTTTATTTTACATATAATAAATTTACGCAAGGTAGTCGAATGACCAGTTTTAGCTTTCCGTGCGTATTAATAACCCCTTTTTTCCAAAACTCCACGTTATTTTCTATCCTTTCGAATTTATCTGAAATTTTTTGGTCGACCTGTGAACGATGGGAACGCTCCACGGCTAGTCATCGGAATGACACAAAGCAAGGTGTAGTCTTGTTCTATATCTAAATAGCTATTTAATAGTTAATGAAAACAGCAGACAAGCGCTTTGGTTTTTTAGATATTAATTATTTTAATATGACTTCTGCCAATTCATCTCTTTATCTATAGCAATCCAACTCCTCAATGTATTTGTTACTGACTGAATTCCAAGTGCCTCAAGTACCTCAGTAAAAAAAATTAACTGTTCAACTGTATTTAGGGCAGTGCCACTCTTGTTGCAACACAGGATGCCAAGGACACACAGCAGTATTAGAAAAATGCTTGTGTTTGGGAGCTCCATACAAAACGGATGTGTTCAATCCTTCATTGATCTGTGTGTCATGTGTCATATGGATTAAACATTTGTGTGAGCTTTTCATTAGTATTGAATTCATCAAATACATCTTTCAGTTGTTTGTAGAGTTTTTTGTGTTTAATTTTATCTCTATATTTATGATTCTTCTCCGGATATTTTTTTGCTTTGCTGTAGTACTGATGGTTGTTGAAAAGGTGTTCTACGGGCAGGTGCATTATCCCTTTTCTTATATAGCTCAAAATCTGTTAAATGTTTATTTTGTCTCCAAAGATAGCCATAATATTTAGAAAGTTGAAGAATATCACCTTGATTTGATGTGCACTCATTAGTGTAAAGCCATTTCTTGATGATTTTTTTCCTATGGTTGGGATTGCATACCCAATCAGGAATGGTAAGTACCCTCAAAAGTAGATCTTACCAGAATCATCCAGTCTCTTGTTATTTGCATCACTTGTTCATTCATTTAACAATCAACTTTGTATTTTCTTGAAAATTGCATGTTTCATCTGTGCCCTAATTGTGTTGTCCTCATTGGCACAGATTTTGGCAACACAGACATAGAAGTTATCCCACACTTCCTTAACCAGTTTTATGTAAGGAAATGCTTCCATGCCTTTGTTGCTTCCATGGTGATTTTTAAACAAACATGATCTGGAGCTTCCTTATTTTATTTCATATGTTTCACATGTACTGCATTTTTTCATACATACCATAATTTAAACCCAACAACCTTCCCTGTTCTACCACTCACTAAAAAATCATGACCCAAACTACTATTAAATGCGCTACACCTTTTCTGTCATCCCATATTGACCAAAACTGTAAGTTCTGCTTGATTTTTGTTGGGGTGGTTGTTAGGTAATTTCTCCCAATCTTCATACTTAAAATTTGCTATGTTTTCTATTGTCAATTTTGTTTCTTCAAACATGTTTTCCCTAAAAAATTCTCACAACTTTTCTGAGGATCATTCCAACTTCCAACTCTAATTTTGTAAAAGTATTCTGGTATTTTGTACTGGTCAGTCCAAGGAAACCAACATATTTGTTTACATCCAATGTTCCCATTCCCATTGTTATGTCAGAAATAATAGCATGTACCAAATTGCATTTTGATTTGATGACATCTTATTCTTATCACTACTTATTCCATAATACTAATTTCACACTATCTTAGGATTAATCTCTTGATAATATTCTATCTTTTCTGTGTCATCTTTATCTACGCATGCAATCTTGACTTTTGCTGTGAAAAGAATATTATTTTTGGTAACGTTTGAGTTGGCTTTTTGAGATTGTTGGATGCACATTCTCTGCACAAAAAATAATCCTCCAGAGTAGTTCTTAAATGATGATATGAAAATATTATATGATCTCAACTCCTGTAGCTCAATGGAGAACCATCTACAAAAGGATCTATCATTGCTTGAAATTTTTGTTCAACAATGTCATCCTCTGACATATATTGGTAGTCTACATCATGGACAACCTTGAAGTCATCATCAATAGTCTTAAGGTTCCATGACCATACCTTGAGTTTGGTAGGATGTTCATTGCAAATCCTTCATGCACTTCCTCCTGACTGTAGATTTTTTAACAGATCATATTTTGTGTCATTATTACTTCTGGCACATGTTGGCAAATTACTAGTACCCAATAAAGAACAGCTACTAGTACTTGAACTATACCCATTGTTGAGGTATGCCAGTCATTTAGATATCCTCCTACTTTTGGGTGAGGACATACTAGACTGCATGGTATTCTTATTTGATTTATTATTATAAAATGTTGTTGTTGATTGTTGTGTCTTTTTATTGTATGTCATTAAATACTGTGCAATTTTTTTTTTTTAATTTGTGGGGTTCTTGTTGTGCTTTTGAAACACAATGTTGTTGCCTCTTAGTTGTTTGTTGGGGGCACAATAGTATGTACATTCAAATGTTGCATAGAGACTTGTTAATTGTCATGTTTTTTATTTTTATTGAGTTTTGTAGTTTTTCCTACAAATGCAATTATGCATAAAAAGAAAGTAAAAAAAAGCAACTGCCATTTTGACATCTAAATCAAAATTCATTTAGTAACATGTCACAGTGTCTCTCCAATCCCTTTTTTGGGTTTGGCTTCTCATTTGAGACACTTCCCTGTTTAATTGTTGAGTATTTTGTTCTATTTCTACCAACTTCTTCCTTTTTCATCCAAATTTTGTCATGTATTTTTTTAACCTAAAAAATTTACAATCTCATGAACATCACAAACCCCACCAAAGAAGTAGAAGACAAAGAGAACATTCCTATGTTTTCCAACAATGGCACAATAGCAGTGAAGCACCTATTCCCTGAGAAAAATGGTGATGTATATGACAGCAACAGAGAAATTATGGCAATATGTTTATGCAACCTGGAGACACAAGAAAATCTTCATCAGGACAGCAGCAAATGAAAGTTTGGGTTAAAGATTTTGTGCATGAAGCACACCCACTTGTGGAACAAAACCAAGTTTTTTTCTCAAAGATCACACTTCTGTCATGAACAGCATCTGTGAAAATTTTAAACCAGAAGAGGGAAAATCCACAGGGGTTTTGGCAGTCTGCAAAAAAGAAGAATAGTGGAGAAGGATTCTTTGCCAAAATATACTTACTGGTATGGTGATCAATCAAGAGTCTCAGAAGTAAGCAAAAAAAACAACTTATAAAAAAAATTGAAAATACATATGAAATAATTTGTAGCATCTGAAAATAATTTATATTAGTACTTAGTAATGATAAGTCAACTTATAGTTATTATTCCAGACCCTCTTTCATATTTTCCTTGCTTCACAAAATTGTCAACTTAGAGACATCCAGGAGTATTGTTTCAAGTGAAGAGTAACCTCTTGCCAAATATGGGGAGACTGTCAAAAATAAATTCCTCTCCCACATAAAAACACACATTTCTCCCCAGGAAAATCAGGAATTTGCTTTTTTTAGATGTACTGCAAAAAAAATACTGATTATTGCATAGTAAATGTGTAGAAGCCCCATAGAGAGAGAAAAGCCTGGCTGGTGCTTGTACAACTACCTTAATTGACAGAAATCTAATGCAACCATGCATATTTTTTGAGAAAATGGTAGTGCAATGGCATTTGCAACTTTTGGGAATTCAACAGTATTCTTAAAATATAAGGAAAGCCTTTACTTTGTTATGTTGGGAAGTGTTTCCAGTTTCCAAGCTTCCTGCACTAAGAACAAGTTGATCAAGAAGCATTTATAAGCTTTGGTTATGTCACAATATCTGATATTTGGCTTTTATGGACCATTTTGCAGATCCCTTTGTTTGTTGTGGTGAATAATCATGAATTAGAAAGCCACAATGTGGGTGCCATTCTTTCACAAATTTCCTCTAGTTTTTTGTGGTGTCTATATATTGGTTTTATTTGAGGCTGGCAAGGCAGAATTCTTGGTACATGGAAAGACTGCCAAAAAATCAAAAAAATCAGACAGTTTTTTCATGTTTCTTCAATGATAACATTTCCAACCTCCAGAGTATCCACTTCTTGTTGTTTTCATAAATCTTGAATCACAAGAAAAATCATTCTTGCGTTTGCTGCTTTCATAAAAACCTAAATGAATATCCTTCAACCCTATATCTCTTTGACAGTCCTGCTTATCCTCAAAGTAAAATCCCATATTTTATTAAAGATCATATTGTTGTTTCAGTTCTCTTGCTGAAACCCTTCTTCTACTTCTCTAGTTTCTACCTCTAGGTCATACTATACATTACAGAATACATATTTACCATAGTGTGCCAATAGGTGTAGTCCCTACTCACCAATAAGCAAGGACTTGATTTTTATCAAGCTTGAAATTGCTTATTTATGCAGTTGAACAACTTTTTGTTTTTTTTGTGCTGGTTGTCCATTAATAACAAAAGCTTTTCTATTGGACACTTCACAATGTTACCAGTCTGCTGTTTGAGCACCCAGTTGCAAGCTGTCTTCTTGAAATAGACAATGTTAATTTGCTGGATGGCTCTTGTTAGGAGCATTTGAAATTTCATTACTAGTTGTGTGTTGTGGTGTTGTTGGGGGGGGGG
>WKLE02003173.1:0-18567 GCA_014885115.2 Asterionellopsis glacialis
TCTCTCTCTCTCTCTCTCTCCACCACGTGCCGCCAGTAGGGGGGAACAGATGGGTTCGGGTGTCACAGGTTCAACCGATCCTTAACAATTTTTTTTATTCCATAGTGAAATGGAAAACAGACAAGTTATTATGCACGATCGAAGAGGGTACCCATTTTTGAATTTGGTGGGATCGCGTGCGCATTGATACGATTGATGAATGAGCTGGGTCTTACCGTACTCGTACTCCTACTGTACCAGGTACCCATTTCAAATAGTTTCAAGGCCGCAACAGTACAGTACCAGGTACCTGTACTCCGATCAAGACTGAAATTTGGGTATCAAAAATTCTTTGATTGAATGACCTATATAAATGAATTTTGGCTGCAAAGGTCATTATGACCTTCTCCAAGAATCTCCTTCGTACATGGTACCTGGTACCAAGTACCTGTACCTGGTACCCAGGTACCATTTACCTTGTACGAGCCAATCCCACATCATGTCCTACCTTACTATTTCAAACTTGTATTCCAACGATTACAGGTAGGACTACTGCAACTGTACAGGTAGACTATTTTGAAAAAATTTGGAGATGACTTTCTTTAGCCTCTCTATCGTCGGACTCTAGAGTACTAATTAGTACTAGTATTAGGTAGGACCTACGGTAGAGAGAAATCCACTCTCTGGAAGCCATCATGGAAGCTTTTCTTGTCTGATATCATAATCCGGAGTCTCACAACCATCACTCTCTCTAGAGAACTAGATTATCCAGAAACGAAAACACAACTTATTTCACATCATCGACAGTATCTTCTCATGACAATTTCGACCGCTGGCTTACACGTATTCCGTGTATCATTCGCCTTTGTAGTCGCCTTCTTGTGCTCAAGCAAAGTGGACGGCCATGGATACTTAATGTCTCCTCGTTCTCGAAATTTTGTTGCGTACCAAGATGGTAAAGATTGGCCAATCCTAGAAGAGAATCCACTCAAGGAAAATTGTCCTCACTGCCTGAATCTAGGAGGAACACTTGCTCGATGCGGTCTTACTTCTGGAAGAAATTATGACTTCCCGAAGAATGCCGTAGGTAAAGCGATGCCTACCAACATTCAGAAAGTATTTACCGCAGGACAAGAGATCATTGTGGATGTTGTTTTGACGGCCCATCGTAAGTAGCAGATATTATTATACTGTCATGAAAGTGTCAAGTGCCGTACATCATTTTTGTTATGCTAATTATGACTTTTTTATTTCGCATGTTCTATAGATCGTGGCCACTTTACGTTTAAAGCTTGTGCTATGGATCCAAGTAGTCAAGATGCTCCCACTCAAGAATGTTTTGACGAGAACCCTATCATGTTCATGGAAGATATGTTGTATGGAGCACCCGCAGACAAAAATTATCCTGATCGTGCCTACATTGCACCCACAAATCACCCCCTTAGACAAAACATGAACACAGGCCAGAGTGGTAAGTTTGCATCCATTGAAAAAGTAACAAAAGCGAGCACGACCTTTAAAATGAAACTACTTTGTTTGGCTGTAGTAAACTCTTTATTAACATCTTGCTTGCATGTCTTTCAATTTTTATTGTTTATCCAACAAAGGAATGTTGTTTACATACAAGTTGAAACTACCCGAAAATCTTACAGGAGATTTAATTCTGATCCAATGGCACTACATGACGGCAAATTCATGGTAAGCACACTTATTTTGGCTTGATTCTATTATTCTTAGACTAAACTATATCACTCTTCTCAGCTTTCATCTTCATCTTCTTTATGTTGTGTCCTTCCTTGAAATACGTCAGTATCCATCCAGGATACGATGGATACGATTGGCCAGATTCTAGTTGGCAACCAAGCACCTGGAGTCTCTGCGGACCTATCCCCCCTGACGGAAATGGAGTCCCGGAACAGTTTTGGAATTGTGCTGAGGTTAAAATTACCCCATCAGGACCGACTGCACCTACTGTGCCCCCTCCAGCACCAACACTTCCACCTCCAACAGTTTCACCGCCCACTATTCCGCCTCCCACCATGCCGCCGCCTACCAATAGTGAGCCAACTGTTCCACCCCCCACTAACCCTGTAAGCGGAACTTGCGGTGGTGGACAAGTTGGAAATGGTATTTGTGACGGTGGATTGTGTTGTTCTGAATGGGGGTGGTGTGGTTCATCAACCGAACACTGCAAAGAAGCTCCTCCAACAACACCTCCACCTCCGACTATGGCACCTCCACCATCACCACCAATATCTGGTGAACATGACGATTCTCGCCTAATTGCGTACGTTGGTAATTGGGAAGCCTGTCCAACAGCAGCCCAAGTTGCTAAATACACACATATCGTGATTGCATTTGCTGTGAGTTATCAATGGAGTCCTTCCAAAAATATCTGTAGTGAGACATGCGAGATTGCGGAACCACCGATTTGTAACAATTCTCCCAACCCTACACTTGTGTCCGAGTGGCAAAATGCAGGCAAGAAGGTTATTCTCAGCTTTGGTGGTGCTGGAATGGGCGGAAGCTGGGCTGGTGATAACAATGATTGTTGGGAGTACTGCTTTGGTAGGGAAAATCAAGTTGTTAATCGAATCACCGAGATCGTGAGCAACATGGGACTTGATGGAGTTGACATCGACTATGAGTACTTTTACGAAGATGGACAAAACGGTAGTAACTTTAATAAGGGAAGCCAGGCACAAAACTTCCTCCGTAGCATTACTTGGGGCTTGCGAAATAATCTCGCATCAGGTGCAATTGTAACCCACGCTCCCATGGAACCAGATATTGTTCCCGGAACAAAATACTATGACCTCTTTGTTGAACTTGCTCCTGCACTGGACTTTGTCATGCCGCAATATTATAATGGGAATACAATGCCTGCAACAGATGGATTTGCCGGTGGAGTTATATCCGCTGAAGCACACTACACTGAAATAGTTGAAAATATTTTTGATGGCGATGCAACAAAGATTGTATTTGGGTTTTGTATCAGCGGATGTATCGGAAACGCCAATAAAGATCAGGCCGCGATGGTGATGCTTGAGGTTGGATCATATTACCCCTGCAATGGTGGTGCATATTTCTGGGTTGCTTCCCAGGACACAGCGGGGGCGTGGTCACAGGAAGTTAGCAGTGTCGTGGCACCCAATGCAGGTTGTTCAGGACCTAGTGCGCCTACAACGCCTCCCCCACCTACTTTACCTCCTGTAACAGCTGCCCCCGTCACCCCTCCTCCTCCAACAAATCCTCCGCCTACACCTGCTCCCATAACTTCATCCCCTGTTACAGCTGCTCCTATCACCAGTGCTCCCGTGACTCCACCCCCTGTTACAGCTGCTCCTATTACTAGTGCCCCCGTGACTCCACCCCCTGTCACAACGCCTGCCCCAGTTACTGATGCACCAGTTGCAGCACCAACAATGCCTCCTCCCACTTCTGTTGCACCTGTAGCTGCCCCAACCCCTTTGGCAAAGTGTTGCCCAGGTAAGATTATTATTTGTTGATGATTCGTTTTTTTCGTCTTCCGCCTTTCATACTGTTTCTCCTCTTATTTAATTGATAATCGATAAATCTTCTCACGGAAACATTTTTATACTTCCGTTTGTGTCTCCCTAATCATTCGTCTGCAGATAATTATACGGGTTTGCGTGCCTATGACTCCTGCACTAAATATTATCATTGTGTAGGTGGTGTTGTCACTGGAAGTCCACTGCCATGTGCTGTTGGAACACTCTTTGACAACAATATTCAAAGCTGTAACTGGGAAAATCAAGTCACGTGTACTCCTGATTCATGTGGCCCTAGTCCTAGTCCTCCCCCTCCTCCCCCACCTGAAGAGGAAGAAATCTGTTGTCCTTCGGGCTTCACGGGTCTCCGTGCACACGATTCCTGCACTAAATATTATCATTGTGTAGGTGGTGTTGTCACTGGAAGTCCACTGCCATGTGCTGGCGGGACACTCTTTGACAACAATATTCAAAACTGTAACTGGGAAAACCAAGTACAATGCGCACATACGCCATGTACTTCAAGAAGGATGCTACGTACTCAAGACTGAAGACTATGACATTTGACAATAATGCATGAACAATATACACTGCTAATGTCCTGGGTAAAGTAACGTCGTCCATAGTTTATCTCGAATAAAATTAAAACCTGTCATAATTTAAGCGCAATACAGTCTGCCAGAAAACAATAGATAAATTGTTTTACTTGAATTTTTGGATCCTTTATCACTATACATTCATTTTCCTGCGACTGACTTAAAAACATCCACCTGTGCATGGAACATGTAATATTGATTTCCAATAAAAACCACATGTGCAACTCTCTGGGGTTAAGGTAGTCGTGGCCACTCCTTTTCACTCCCGTTCGTACGTGTATTTTTTCAAAAACTCTTGTTATTTTCTAGCGCATCGATTTCTTTGAAAAAACCATTTTCGACCTCTGAAAGATGGGGACGATCCACCTTAAGTCAGTGGAACCACATAAAGAAGGATATAAACTGTTCCTACTCTAAGTTGGCTAATATAATCTAAAATAAAACAGTAGGCAAGGCCTTTAGTTCTTTAGATATTAATTATTTTAACCGTCGAGTTCCTTGTTTTTTCGATCGATTTTTTTCTTTTACATCATATATATTTGAAGAATGATGCTTCTCGCCTACCAGTACTGTTTTATTTCATATTATGGTAGATAATTATGTGTAGTATCAATTTATGTGTGCATGACGATAATAAGTCATCGTCGAAGTCAATCAAGTCGATGCTCTCCACCCGGTTAATAAAATAATGTTCGTTGAAGGAATTTCATCCTCCTGGTGACCATTTTTTGCGCAGTGGTGGCCAAATCTCGCGCAATATTTCGCAAATTTTCACTAGTGTTAACACGCGCGCATCAACTTTTCGAAATTTTTGAGTCGCAGGATGTGTTTCCAATATTACCATCAGGTGCGGTTGCTCTTTTTGTTCTTCTTTATTCTGTGGCAAGCTAGAGTATTCTCCCCACTGCACTTTTCTTTATCGTCAACTTCACGTTCATCTCTTGATGTGGCTGCCTTCTTGGATCTCATTGATCTTGTTCCTACCATCCTTGTTTGTTGATTGTTGAAGCAACAGTGATATGAAGTTCTGATATCACAGTAAAAAGAAACATAAAAAAATGCTTTTACGTCAAAGATCAAAATTTTAAACTTAAGTCCCAGGAGTGATATCAATCACCATCATGCAGTTTTCAGGTAACAATGTCAAGACAGACAGGACACAGATGGCAAACTTAGTCTATAGAACATGACAGAGCAATAAAATGAGACCAACAAAACGAAGATTGACTACTCCAAACTGATAGAGTTCTATAACTTGGTAAGATCACGGTTGTAAAATAGCTCAATTTGTTGATAGAGTTCCTTCATACAAAAGTCAATGCTGGTCTGAAAAAACTAATTACTTGCTAATCTGATGCCATCAATTTTCTCTGTTTTCCGTTTCCTGGTCTGTTGACTGCTCATACAGTTGAAGAGCATGATTCTATTTGGTCCTTTGAGGATCAGACTTGCCATTGCCATTTTTGTCCATTTGGACCTGGAAGAAACAATTTGAATTCATGACCTTGTCTATTTTGTCTTCAGTCTTCAATGTTCTGCCATAATTTAAGTTGATTGTTTGAAACATCAGGCTCTATTCTCCCCATTATTCTCAGCCAAATCATAACATTCTGATAGCATTTGGATGGCTGTGGTTAAATTTGTACAAATTGGTGCAAACAATTACAAAGCCTACCCAGAGCTTACCTAAGCCCTATGTCACCTCCATGGACATGTATTGTAGTGGAAAACAGTGATATCATATCCACTCCTTGGTCAGTCAGGCATATTCATTTTTTCAGCATTTCCAACTTTGAAAGTGCCAACTATTTAATTCTCTTTATCTTTCCATTTTTTTCTTGGCCCTTTTGATCAGAAGAGGATCAATATCAAAAGCAACAAAATCCATAGGTGTGCATAACTTTTCATAAAGTGCTTTTGACATTTCAATAGTCAAATCACCCTCATTGCATTCAACATTGCAATATTTGAATGAGTCATTGTTGCCTTTTTTTCTGTTCTTCAGTCTGATGAGTTTCCTATGACTAGTTTGCTTTAAGTATTGAAACACAGGTTAAAGTAATTCCAAATGGTTCAATGGAGTATTAAATTGGTAGTAATTGTGAAAGTTACCAAATTGATGACCTTGATCTTCGTCTTCAATATTTTGATCTGTACGGCATATGCCATTAACCTCATTTGGCTCAGTGGAGGTTTTACAAATTGGAGAAGCCATACTACATTACCCAACTATCTCTGATTCTGTTGTTTGGTGCTTCTTAGATCTAGTTGATCAATGCTGTGTACAGTATAATACACTGGTAGACTATGGTGGAGAATTTTCATGTTGTTCTCCTTATTGTTATCTTTCCTCATTTGTTGAAGCTCATGTGTTACACAGGCAACAAAAAGTTTATGGATTTATGGAGTGCTATCAATGTGTCAATTTTTGGCACACTCAATGCCGGATCTGGCCACCACTGATGTTCCTTCTTTCATTCTTCTTCATCATCTTGAGAGTTGCCAAATGGTAAGTACTAGCATTATTGCCATGGTGGCGTACTTCACTATTTGGTACTTGATTTTACTGCTACTGCAGAGGCACTACAGGGAATTCCGCCGTTTTCAATATTTTGATCGGTGTGCGACATTTCAAGATAATATTGCTGACGGGCGTTTTATGGAGTATCAGCGTATGCTTGGGTTTGTGTTGGTTCGGTCGCTGGGTGGAGTTATTGGCCGGCGGCGACAAGGCTCATCGTCGGGTGACAACAAAGAAAAAATCATGTACGAATCGCGAAAAAGAAAAAAAAGGATTCTAATTTACCGCCGCCGAGGTCTTGCTTGCTTCCGATACGATTGTTCCAAAAATCCTAAGTCAGAAACCTGGATATACCGGTTGCCCTCCTCTCTCTAGTAGAGAGTGTATTCCCCCATGGATAAACTAACGTCTCCATACGGCGTCTCTACTGACCACTTACATACGTAAATCCTGGATGTAAAATAACGTAGAGTTGGTTTACCGGGTGCTTCACGTGAATTGACTGTCTCCAAGATGGAGCCATGCATGCACACATATCTTGAAATTGACCAAAAAGAAAACAGAAAGCCACGAAATGACAAAAAATAACAACACCATTAGCAATGCTGTAGATGGTGAAGAATCATCAAAATCAAATAATGTTGGAGATAGTTCGTCTTACAATAACACCTCTTATTTAAATGTTGTGTCTACGTTTCATGTTCCCGGGTTGTATAGTAACTTTTTTACACCCTTGACACTTTTACGAATGGCTCGTTCCGAATTACGCTTCGATTTGATTTCATCATCTGTCGCTGCTGCTAGTAAAATTGTGGATGATTTTTATAGTTTATTGCTCAATGTGGAAAACTATTATTCCGTACAAAGAACCTTGGAAAATCACCAACTTCAAATGAATAAAAAGTTCATTATTGAAGTGGAAGGTTTAGATGGAAGTGGTAAAACAACCTTGGTACAACGGTTAGTGGAAGCACTTCATCCTACCCAGGCAATTGCTACGAAAACTCCATCGACATGTTTGAAAGAGATCCGTCCCCTGTGGGATCATCGGGGTGGTCCATTGGCACGTGCCTTTTATATGATTAGTAATTATATATTAGAATATGAAATTGCAACATCACCATCGATGAAACAATATGATATTGTCATTATTGATCGTTGGTATGCAAGTACATGTGCCTACACCGTGGCCTATCGAAAGGATAATGATAATGAAAACCATAATGGTGATGAAGCCAACATTTCAGATTTACCCGATTCAATTTTTGAATGGCCTAAAGATTTACAACTGAAACCTAATCTACTATTAGTATTAAACATTGATCCCAAAGTACGTCAAGAACGCGTCAATCGTCGTAGTGCAAGTGGTGTGGGTGGTGCCTCACGGTTTAATCCATGGGATGATCGATTGGCGAAAGATTTGGGATTGGGACGTCGTATCCTAGAAGCTTTCGAACGTATTCAAGGTCCGCATGAAACATATGGGATTAATGCCAATGCGAGTATTAGTGAGGTTGTGGAGGACGCCTTATCTATTGTGCGACCAGCGTACCAAAGACATATACAACCTGAGGAATACTTTACATCTACACCTTTAGAGTGGTGGAAATATAGCAGCTCTCAATTAGGTTTATGTGACCCACTCACAGGTAAACGGTGTCATCATGCACTATGGAATTTACAAGTATCCTACAATTATCAAAATAATGCCAACGAACTACTACAGCAGGGTCCTCCTATTCTCAAAACAGTTGGATTAGATCATATTGATTCCAATTGTATTTATTATTGGACTCCTACAGCATCCTTTCCATCTTTATTATCTAGTCATTGGGCATCCGTCTTGTGGATGGGTGGTGAGTACCCCACCGAAACACAATGGAGAGCCGAAGGATATATAACAAAAGTAACATCAGATGAATGCCAATTGATGGGATATGGAGTACCACCATCATTGTTGGCCCATGTGACAGCATGCTCTAATACTGCTAGCAGTGGTAGCACTGTACAACAACAACAACAACAACAAGATGGTGATGAAAAAAACTATGACGATGATGATGATCTTCGTGTGACTCGACCAGACAATTATGATGAGTCTGTGGAAAATGCTCGTCATCAGAAAGATAAAGACAACAAAGAAACCAACAATAAGAGCGACCCTTGTTGTTTGGTACGTTTTATTCCTATTCGTATTGAAGTCCTACGTGGTGGTCCAAGTACTCGTTTACCTGGTTATCCTCAACGTTGGGAATGGTCTAGAAGTCGCAGCAGCAACAACCATGGGAAAAAGAGAAAGAAACCAGAACAACAAGCTAGTGAAAATGATACGTCATATCCTACAAGTTCTTACTGGGTACGGAGATCGATTTTACCCTTTACCACTACGACGCTACCATCCTCGTCCTCACCACTACAACCTAAACGCTACAAGTTACTCGGAATGACAATTGTATTGGTAGGTACACATACATCTGGCAAATCAACCATTGGTGCTGCCTTGGCAAAATTGGTATCCAACAATTGTATATTTGATCCTGAATTAGGAGAAATTTTAAGACCCACTACAAAAGAAGAAGATGGTGGTGATGGCGGTTTAGTTCAAAGTGGACATTTGTATGGTAATGGAAGTTCTACAGCAGCAACAACAACTACTACTGATTGGGATGATCAAATCCATGCAGCAGAATGTGAACGTGATGACAGTACATCCTCCTCCATAAAGAATGGGAACAAGAATAGTATGTGTAGTTCTTGCCGTGTTGTGGAAACATGGCATTTTGGTAATTCAGCTTGGTATCAATTACGACAACAACATAAGAACAATTGTGGTAGTGGGGACAAAGATAAAAGCAGTAGAACTGCCATGATGGATCAAAGATATATCGATGCTATTCGTACTCATCAAGAAACATCTGCAGTAATGGTAGTTCAATTAAAATTGGATTCGCCGACGACCATGGTACAACGACGTCAACAAGATTCGAAAAATAGGAAACGTTTACCCATGAAAGAGGAACAAGAAGAATGTGATGTATTATTCAAGAGACTTCAACAAGACTATGATGGTACCTTACAAGATGTAACGTCCAAACTTAATATACCATTGTTGCAAATTACGAATGAGCAAAATGGTGCCAAGGCAATGGAGGATACATTGAAACAAATTCTTACCTTTATTCAAGCCCACTACTATCGACGAGTAGTTGTTTTGTAAAAAAAAGCATAGTTAGTAAAAAATTATGTGTAAGCATAGAAGAAAAAATAGGCACCATGTCAAATATACAAAAGCTTCTTGTTCTTCTTCTTCTTTGAATGCGTGCAGCGTTTACAAGCAGATATTATTAGTACAATATTTGTTGGTATCTGTGTCTGAAGGCAGGCACTAGAGACTACCACAAGAAGAATATGTTGGACAAGATGAACTGGTGCGCCTACAGTTGATCGCACTCGTAGAGGGTGTGACACAAAGTGAATGGGTGGTACTTCGGAGCAGCAGTGCAGGCTTATTGAGTATCTTCCAAACTTTTCTTCAAGGGGCTTTACGTTTAGGAATGATAGTACAATGTAGAGTTCAAGAATAAAGAAGAGGCAAGGCATATTATGTACTGTATAAAACAACAAAGGAATGATATCCAACAAGAAAATCTTTTTTCTAGTAGATTTAATCAGGTCTGTCCCCTTTTGATGACGAATGTGTACATTTATGAGACAAAAATATTCTTCTCTCTTATTGAGCATAAGCTAGAGTGAGATTCTTTTGATTGGTACCAGGCAACACTTCATCTTCTGTGATTTCCTGTACAACAACATGATCCTTTTGTACTTGTTGCTGTGATGATTCTTTCGTACTACGGTCACGTGTCCATTTGTAAATCCCACCACGTTGATGAAACATGTCATGATCAAATCCTGCTTGACTCAAGGCTCGTTCCACACCTACTTGTAAAATGCTTTCCGAAGGTACTTTACCACCTTGAGAACAATCCAAGAAGCGCAATTCTTCATCTAATAATAAGTATGAGTTTTGCATAACATCATTTGGTTCAGGTATAAAGGCTGGTTGGTCTGCATGACGTTGACAAAAGGTATCAAATTGTGTCTTGGTAACTTGTAAATCGAAGGCATTTCGTAAATCACCATTCATTCCCGAGTTTTCACCTTTTAGTATCAATACTTGAAAGACTTTCCATCGGTAGGGATCTAATTGTGTAATGTGTGCATTCATATCTTCCTTATAATTGTGAGAACATACGACTGTATTTAGCTTAAACAAAATATCATGTTGAGTACATAATTCACGGACACGCAACATACGATCAATGTGCTTGTTGTTGGCATCACCACCCCGTCCAATCAAGGCATTGGTTTCAGGATGAAAACTATCGACACTGACACCCAAAACATCAACAAATTGTCCATATTCCTTCATCCATTTCGATTGGATTAAGGATCCATTACTAATGATGGAAACTGCCATTCCCAAATCATGCGAAGCGTATTTGACAAGTTCACCCAACAATTGAGGATTCATGAATGGTTCACCACCTGCAAAATTTATTTTTTCTGTCCCTGCTTGTTTTAATAATTCTAACCCGAGTTGAGCTTCTCCCAAATTTAATTTGTTGGTATTTTTTTGAGTATGAAAACAAAATTTACATTTGTAATTACATTCACGGGATACAAAGTAATTGACAGATTTCACACGATCTGCAATACTCATTGCACGTGGTGCATTAGTATTAGTATTGTGAGGACGATTCGATGGTGACGCAGGAGATACGGATAAGGCCAATGTGGTCGTTATGGTTCTAGGTATCATGGTAGTGGTGGTGGTGGTCGTCGTCGTCATGACAACGAAAAGGACGCGAAGGAATAATACAATTCTTTGATTGGTTTTCATCTTGCTTGTTATTTGTGAATAGAACGTGTGTTCAACTTTGTTCTTTGCGTCTCGTCGTCGTCGTCGTCTTTAGTCATAAAATCTTTGTGTTTGCTCTCAAAGGCGACCCGACCCCCCAAGGAAAAGGTGAGTACTGTAGCCGCCGATCCACAGTTCCGCCGTGATTTTGATTGGCATCTTGCAACTCGGAGTCTCCAACGTAGATAGATACTGTCTGTACGTATTGTATGTACGAGCAGATACCAACCCACCGTCTCGTATGGAGAAATATAGTGAGTAGAGACGTCGTAGAGACACTCTGTACAGTAGATACCAGGTATGCTTCTAATTTTAGGCGGCGGGCGGGCTAGTCCCTAGAGTCGTATTTTATATTAATACCTCTTGTACAGGTAGGGTACCTGGTAATGTCTGTCTGTACTAGGCACTGTAGGTCCTGCAGGCGAAAAATCATAAATAATGAACTTGAACTTGACAATGACATACCCATGGTAGAATTGGACGCAGTAATCAGTAAAGCAGGGAATCGGAAAGCACCAGGAAAATCAGGCATCCCCACCAAGAACCCCTAAAAAAGCTACCAATCAATGCAAAAAATGAACTACTAACAATATTTCAGAACTTTTCAATGGCAAATCTGACCCACAGAAGAGTGAGTGGCACACAACTGCACTCAAATGGAAACCCAACAAACTGGGGAAGACTATGCCTCAAGGACATGACAGTGAGACTAAAATAGTCAGCACAATATTGAATGCAAGAATATTAAAAATTGTAGCCAAAACAGGAGCAGAAACACAATACAGATCCCAACCTAGAAGAGGCACCCTCGGCAGAATCTTTGCAGTCAGATCTGCTCTTTAAACTCAAAGATACCACAACACAAAGAAACATGGCCCTTATTCATCAACCTGTTGTTAAGGCATTCGATACAGCAAATCACAAATTATTGATTGAATTACTATAAATATATGGAGCATCCCCCAAAGTTGGTGAAGCAGTCAAAGCACTCTACTTGAATGTCTTTGTAAACTAAAAACAATTGGCAAAGAACAAATTGAAATCCCTTACACAATTGGATTTCAACAAGGTGATGCACAACATATGGCACACCAACACTCTTTGTCATATTAATACAAGCATTCACTGAAACACGCAAAGCAAAATGGCATGGGAAATTGAACATCAGCCTTGTCCAATACAGAGACACGAAGAATACCAAGAACCAAAAAAGCTCCAAGAAAGGGGAACTACTGGCTCAAAACCACAGGTGCAAAGGAATACTACTCAACCTAATATACCTACTTTATGTAGACAATGCTGGAATCTTCTTCTTCTTTTTTTTTTTTCAACACAAAAGAAGATATGGTCAATGCCACCAACCTAATCCTCCAACACTTTAAATCTTTGGACTAAAAATGCACATATGTCACAGAACTTACATCCTTTGCACATGTCTAAATGCATGACTTGCAGGGAAGAAAGATGCCTTGACATTGCCAAACAAGAGACATATCCACAACAGCGACATACGTATTCATATAAATAATAACTAAATTACAATTTACAAATAATTTCTTTTTAAAATTTCTGTTGTACTTTTAATTACCGTATATGTAGTTTTAATAATCTTGTACGATAAAAATTACATTATTTCTCTTCTTTTTTTTCCTTTTTTCTTCTTTCTCTCTCCTCTTCTTTCTCTCCTCCTCGCGTAATCAAGTTGCCAACCACTAACACGGGATTTTCGCCCTTTCGGCACTTCGGTGATCTTCTTCTTTGGGGATTGGACTCCAATCGGCGTCGCATGACTGAAATCCTGTGAAAGGGTTAACCCCGACACGATCGTGTGTTTTTAACCACAAAACACGTTGAGCTTCTCAGGTTTGGTGTCTCGTCAAGGTTTAACTCGAGATCTCCCACCGCCGTCTTTCCTTGAAAATTATAACCTCCCATCGAAACCTTGTTGCAACATATTGTGTGGTATTGTATACATATTTTGTGTGGTGTGCACTTTTTATTACAATAACTCATCTGTCAAGCCAAAAATTGTGATAAGAGACAACCATGAGTGGAGCCGGTGCACATTTATTCCGTTCACATATAATGCAACAGTTTGCAACTGCGGCACGAGGACAATCACGTCCTCCATTGGCATTGTTTGGTATTTCAGGACAAGATGAAGAAGTCAACACCAACAAGAATGGTGCTGCTGCTGGTGATAGCAATGGCAATATCGATCATCACCGTAGGAGAGCAGTAGGTATAGGATACTCACAAACCAATTCTACTAGTACAAGAGATGATTCTTCTCCAGGTCGTACTACAAGTACTGTCAATTATAATTCTCGTCTGAGCCATCACCATAATACTGCAAATGATACTACTGGTGCTGTCGCTTATAATGCTTCTCCTAACAACAAGAACAACACTACTCTGGCAAGAATGTATTCTACTGCCAGTACGACGTCTACGCTAACGACAAGCCATGCCGCACCACCCAAGCGAACAACATCATCATCGTCCACAGTAACAACAAAACATTCTACACAACAACGACAAAATCAAAAACCTAACATTCGTCACTTTACATCTTTGGATTCTGATCATAATATGCAGCAGCAGGAGAATGAAAAGTCGCCTAGCACCACGGAAACCAGCAAAATGATGCAATCACTCATCATGTCTCGTCGTACAATATTTGCCTTTGAACCTTCTTCCTCCTCGTCGTCCATGAAGGAATCCTTAGACCGTGCTATACAATGTGGTTTAAATGCACCTAATCACAAGAAGACAGAACCTGTGAAATTTAAACGTCTCTTATCGCCCACCTCGACCACCACTGCATTAGCTCAAATTGCCTATCAAGTCAAATTACGTAAGAACCCTACATGTGAAAATAATCAACGATTAGCCCAACGTAAATTTGACAAATGGAATACCATACCTGGATTCTTAGTTGCTTTGGTCAGTGGACAACCCAATCAACAACAAGAACAACCACAAGAAGAATTATCATTATCATCCAATAACAACAAGAACAACGACGATACCAATGACAAATTTGAAACATTACCATTTGTAGGACCATCTACGGAGCGACAATTAGAAGATTATGCTGCAACATGTGCAGCTATACAAAATATTATGTTGTCCTTGCATGCTGAAGGTGTTGGGTCTAAATGGGCAACTGGACCTGTCATACGAACACGTGCATTTCGTTCGTTAATAAAGGCTCAACCAGATGAAATGGTTGTAGGGTTATTAATGGTTGGATATCCACAACGTATTCCTAAACCACCACGTCGATTGAAATCTATGGAGGAATTATTGGAAGATTTGTAGATCATAATATTTGGTTGGTGAGTTAGTTTGTCAGATAATTGTTCGATGCTGATATGATTAATAAGGGGATGAAAGTAAAGGTCGAAACTGGAGTACAGCAGTAAAGACAGGAAGAACAGAGTTAAACAGATTTTTTCCAACATTTTTATGTTTAAAATAAGATTTTTGCAACAGTTTTTTGTCTACATTCCAGCACACAGAACTGTATTGTTCCGTAAAGGTAGTTTGTAAGACCCGAAAACCTTTACCATTTTCTGTCTATGTACTACCCACACTCATGATTGCTTTTGGTTTTGGTTTTTTTACAAAAGTACTTCGATGCAATCAATGAATTTTCCTACCGTAACTTGAGAGGACCATAAAACAGCAAGTGCACCAATACTCCCACGAGCATTGGGGATTCCTAATCTAGAAATTTTCACACCAAATCCAACATAGGATATAGGAAACATGATGGTATTCAAAAATGCTACAGCTCGATCATCGCTATTTAATGCATCTTCACCATCCAAGTCTTCACGATCGACACGCATCCCATCAATCGTCAACATGGGGATACCATAATAGACACAAAAGACAAGTAAGTAAACAGCTAATCCTGAATACTTGACCATTCTAGCAACCTTATCAGTCCTTGTTTGGAATAACTCTTGTTGTTTTTCTAATTCTTTTTCCTTGGCCAATACCTGACGCTCTAATTTAGATGTTTCCACAAACGCAGCTTGTCCCAAACGACGTTTTCGAGCTGTTTCATATTGAAGCTCTTTCAATTCAAGTTCCAATGTTACCATGGAGGATGACTTTGATTTACCAACATGTGCTAGCGTCCTGGATATAATTTCATACACAGTCCCTAATCCCAACAGTATCATGATATCTGATGGACGAATTTGTCCGACTGGAATGGACGGATGAGGAATCATTTTTTGGTAAATTTCTCTCTTTTGACTGTACTTCAATATTTATGCTATCTTTTGTTTTTTTATCACTGACTAATCAAACTCAGATTGTATAGATCGTTATACACGTTGCTCTTGTTGTTGCTTTGTAAAATGACAATAACGCAGTAAGACAATTTCGAGTTCTCATCCATAGCCATGATGTGTACTCGTACGGTCGAAAAGAATCGATCCACCAGGCGCTCAAAAAAAAGAAGAGGGAGGCACGGTTGTTGAAAAACCACCCTACGGTGACGAAACTGTAGACCCTGATACCATGGTCCCAAATGGGACAAAAACAGACGATCAACGAACTGAGACAGACGAAGTCTCCTGGTACAAACATGTAGAAATCTACACATAATGCTCTTTTTCCATCTCCAGAGCAACAACAGCAAAACGACACAAATGAAACTCGACAATGATGACAATAATGTCACCCTTTCCTCACTTCATTATTATTTTATAAAAGTAACCAAAATGATCTCATCAGTACCTCCTAATCACCATCGACGTGTGGTGAAAAGAAATCATGATCAACCAAGGAGTACAAGGCACAGGGGTGTTTTTCAGCTTTTGGATGCAGTGGACGTATATATGACATGAGTATGCATTTTTTAATTTATTATCAAATATATTAGTAGAGGAATAGTATACCAGGTACTCCTCTATTGCACTGTATGTTCTATTTAATAGTAGAGGAGTATACCGTACTCCTCTTCTTATATGCTTGGCACATGTAACATGGAGTATGCTAATAGAATTTATTACTCCAACAGCAATTCACACAATTGTATCTGATGTAAGTGTACAAAATAATAGAAGTATGAGGTATAGATTTTAAAAACTAATACCCCTCTTATTACATGTACAATACAGTACTTGTACATGCTGTAAGAGATAAATCCCTGCAATTTGCAGGGATTAACTTGTACCCGGGTTAAAGAGCCACCATCCAGACATTAAGGATGGGGGCTTCACCCCTCAGGGTTGTTGGCCAGTGACAAGAAAGGTACATTAGAGGAATCCTCTTAATCAAATTGTTATTTTGGTCCTTTTGCCCACCATCTCCCTCCACCAATCAATAATCTTCCAACTCTGTACAATATGTACCTGAGCGTACACACAAGTTGTCTTTGCTGCAACAACAAAAATTGGATGACAACTGCAACGACAATGACAAGAACAGCAATTACTCAAAAAAAATGATAGAAGGTAGGTGATACCAGTTTGACATGTTATTCTATTGTTATTATTTTGTCTCGCATCTTTTTGGGGTCACCCTGTTATCAGGTGTCCAAAGACGTCTCATCTGTTTTGTACAGGCACTTGCTTGCTGTTACCAATGCTAGCTGATACTCTATCCATCACCTTGCTGATGACATTCCCAGCCTCCCTCAACTTCTCCACACCTCTAAATAAGACACCATGCACATTAGGTTTGGATTTTCAAGAAAATTTGGCATGAAAGAAAGGATCAAAGGAAGAAATCATTCACAAATAAATTGTAATGAAGTCCAAGTTAAAGTAGAGGAAATAAAGAAAAAAAGGAAAAGCAAAGTGACAAAACAAGGAACAAGGAAGAAGACAAGACTTGAGGAGGAAGCAATTTAAAAGAGAATACAAAGACTAAGGGCAAGGGAAAGCATATTACTATTTGAAGTTCCAGTGGGCAAAATTGAGAGTATATGTGATCAGGTAAAAAGAGAGTGCAGGACAAATATTGCTGGAACTGTTTCTGCTACCACTACAAATACATAATAAATAACAAACAATAAGCTGGCATCCAATAAAAACACTACTAGGGCAGGTTATGTATTATAATTGCTATTGTATTGTATTTTCACCTACAACATCTGCAAATGCACCTGTGTTTAGTAAGTTGTTCTGTAGATACTGTAAACTAAGAAAACAGTTATAGTTACAATGAACAATATTCAAGCTGTAGTAATGTTCAATCCCACGGCATATTGTCAATGTTTCTAAAGAAAGAATGTTCCATTTTTGTATTGATGAGTTAACCATTGCAAGATATAGCATGGGAGTCCATGTCTGAGGCATGGTTACAACTACTGAAATAGTTCCATCATCATTTTCTTCATCATCCATTATTGTTACAGTACTAGTGGAAAAGGCATAAATTGTAACATCCATGTCTATCAAACCTGAACCATCATTTCTTTTCTTCAATTGCCTTCAATAATTCTGTTGGGATGCCTCTCAGCAAAGAATCAGTCAATTGTCTGATCATGGGAAATTCCCATGGTCTGATCCAGATGCAGTATTTAATTGCTCATCTGGAAAGAGAAAGACAGCAGTTTTTGGACATGCTTAAATTTAAACACAATTCCAAATGGATGAACAAGTAGTGAATCTTAAATATGTTCCAAAGACATCAACATTGCAAGATAGAAAAAAAAAGATGTACAGCTTTACCAGCTCATTTTATTGGAGCACTCCAGAATGGTGTAGATCATGTTCTCAATAATGAATGGATTGAATTGGTTGTATTAAAAGGAGTGGTAGATTACATCAAGGCTAGAACATATGTTTTGCCATTTTTTACCTGAATCAAGCAGACATACACGGGGCACTGCCTCCAAGACCCAAAATCAAAGATCAACAAGGAAAATTTAAAACATGTGTTTTTGACAGCTTTGCTAGCTCTTTGCACCACCATCTTGGTCATGACATGCTTGCTGAGTCTTTTCATAACTATGAAGCATATTATTCCTATAGAGTGTCCATAGTCTTGAGAACTTGCAAAAGTCTGTAG
>WKLE02003173.1:23248-45796 GCA_014885115.2 Asterionellopsis glacialis
TTAGTAGGCTCAGTACCAGTTGATCACCGTCCAAGCGAGGAGTTTTCGTAGTAAAGAGCTAACAAGGAAATAGAGCCGAGCACCAACACTGCAAGGAAGAAAGAACAAACGAATTTTGTTACCAACTCCATTGTTTTTGGAAAGATCATAGAACTGACAAGGACGTTCTTTTTGTTGTTTTTGTTTCCCTCTCTTTCGACTCGTTTTCGTAAAGGAAGAATCACATTTTTTGTTAAATCATGCCTCCCCGTACTGTGAAGGAATACGTTGAGTGCGATCAGCACGAAAAGGCTTACCAGTGTCAAGATGCTGTGTTCGTCGCACGTAAGCGTGCTGTAGGCAATCAACGTCAAAAGCCCATGCGTTTCACTCGTTCTGTTGGTTTAGGCATTAAGACACCTGCTACCGCCATTGAATCCAGTTATGTTGACAAGAAATGTCCATTTACTGGCAATGTCGCTATCCGTGGACGTATTTTGAAGGGATTGGTTCTCAGTACCAAAATGAAGCGCACCATCATTGTTAGACGTGATTACCTTCATTACATTACCAAGTACCGTCGTTTCGAAAAGCGTCACAAGAACATTGCCGTCCACTGCTCACCTGCCTTTACTGTCAAGGAAGGTGATATCGTCACCATGGGTGAATGCCGTCCTCTCAGTAAGACTGTTAGGTTCAACGTTGTCGCACATGAACCTGCTGCCAATGCTCAAACCGGTAAGAAGTCCTTCCGTGTCTTCTAAAGCCTTATGCGCCACGAAGAAAATAAATAAAAAAAAAACTAAAACAAAAACATATCATGAATAATATTATTATGTAGTCAATGATTGTATCCCAACTTTTAAGTCTTGTGAGTTTTGTTGTTCTGAGCATGCTGCAATTCTACACTCCATATCTCTCCTTTAGTGTCCATGGCTTTTGAGGCACACGCATGCATGTGGGAGAAGAAAGGTTGTTTTGTATTTGTGAATTTCGGGTATGTTCAAGGTACAAAGTCCCACGGCTCCAGTTACACCAAAAATCATAGGGACACTGGTAGATTTTTCCCTAATGCAACAAGTGTAACATTATCATTCATCTGTTACACAACACTAACAATTTCTACCAGTACAGGACGGATCTACTCTCACCGAAACACGACTATACACGTAGGTTGTCAAAGAGCAAGTGAGGGCATGAGGTTAAAAAAAATAGTCATGATACACAGATCCCACAACATACGAGGCCAATTTCGCTCTCTAGAGCTAGGAAGTAAGTAGAGATCATTGACAATCTCTTCACAAATACAATACTGAATCTCAAAAACTAGAGATAACATTGCATTCATCTGTTTATTTTTTTGGGTCGAACATGAGATATGAGGTACATGCTGTATCAGTATAAGACGAACTCTTAGAAGCATGGTTTGATCAGATGGCATTTGCAACAGAGCAGAGTTCTGCCAAAAGTTCCACATGAGCTATACTTTATTCAAACAATTTTGGAAATTAAAACATTTTTGTTGGACCCATATTGTAAAATTATTATATATTCCTATGTTTCTAAAGTTTAAATCTGAACCAGTATCGATAATATCATAAGTCTGCCATGATTTTCTTCTAAAAACATGTACCATCTTGTTTTTAGACTTTCTTTTTAAAGTCTTTCATTACCGCCATCATGGTTTCACGAATCATTTCTTCGGTACGTTTTTCACTGTTTCGAAGTTCTTGTGCCAAGTCAGATTGAAAGTCATTCATGCGTTTTTCTAAAACATTCATTTCACTACGAATGTGTGACTCTGACAAACTCACATGTTGTTCCATTAATTTGATGTGCTCTTGTGTCTTTTGGACAGATTCATCGGCTAAGCGCGCCATCTCTCGTTGCATGTGGACAACACGTCCTCTCCATTCATAATCTAAATCTTCTCCTGTCTTGATTCCCAGCATCCCATTCACACCCCACGTGGGAGAGATACCAGAAGATTTGTCACCATTTTTAGCATGAAGCTTACTACTAGATCCCAAGAGACGTAACAAGTTCTTCTGGATGAAGTTTTGGTAAAAACGAGAAATGTACATTATGATTTGTTTCCCAAAAGCTTGAACACCACCTTGAGTCTGATCGTCATCAGTCGCAGCTAGAGCTGTGCTTGTGTCATCTGATGCCGTGTTTGATGTAGATGTATTACCCTCGGAAAGGAATTTCAAAATCGCCACAAATACCAAGATATTGACAAGGATGCTTCCAAAACTGAAGACGTAGTTTCCATGCCGCTCTCCAGAAAGATACCCTACAGTTTCACCGAAGATCCAAATCAAAACTACACCCGATGACAATGTAAAGAACATGACACTGCCACGGCTCCATCCATAGGTTTTTGAGAGGTCTCCAGTCCACCATTGACTGTAAATCATGCTCATTCCCAGCAAATCGTTCTGGTCATCACTTCCAGCAGAATGCAAGGAGTCGCTAGTGTTTCTACGCAACAAATCTTGAAAGGATACAAGCTCCGCTAGCAGCATTACACGTGCTCTACCAAACAAATTTTGGGAACGGATGAGACATTTTTCATATGAATCGGATACAATCGCAATCAAAACGTTGAGCAAAATCACCACCACCATGAAGGTGAAAATTACAATGAGCAGAACAGAGAAAAATGTCTTGAAATTCTCTCGAGGAAATAATCCAAAATCGCCCAACAGAATGGAGTACACCTTCAGGTAGTACTCAGAGGGTGTGCATTGCAAGTCTCCAGTAGTCTCATCCTCCGATGCACAACTTGATGGAATCATTAACGTGTAGAACATCTATATTAGAAAAATCAAATGGCCAATGTCAGAACACAAGATGTTGAAATGATTTACTGAGGGGCATGATAACGACAGCGCAGCGTACCTGGGCGTAGGAAACAATCATCGTGACAAGAATGATGAGAAACCATAAAATATCTCTTGTGATTTGGACGATGGCTAACACGAATGTTGCAAGTTGGCAATTGATAGTCTTTAGAAGGCTCAACACTCTCAACCATAGAAGACCTGTTGTGACGGCAAGGCATCCCCGAAGGACTCCCAAATCATCTAAATCCAAATCTTCCGAAGTGAAGTTTACCCGCATGGCGATAGTGGAAGATAAAGCTAGTACTGTCGCGAGGATGTCTGTCAAGTTCCAAAAGCTCAACAAATACACCCGAACATGACGAGTAATCATACAGAGAGAAATGGCTTTACCAATCTCACGAATGATGAAATAAAAAATGCCAGTATTCGCCACATAAATCCATTTCAAGACATTTGAGGGGTCACGGCCGGTAAGGAAACCAACAACGCTCACACGAAAGGCAAGGATAAGCACGGTCAAGAACAGGGCGTCAAAGAATACCACCGATACTGCAAATGGTCTTGAAATCATCATGTCTAGAACCCTTTTGACCATAGGAGTGGTAGCTATATCTTCAATAGACTTTTCGTCAAGAGCCAGCATAGATGGGATCAACCCTTTGAGCCGGCTAACCTCGTTATAAAGTTCTTCTCGTGCATGTTGTTTACCACCATCTTTTTCAATGATCTCCGAAACAAGGTGCAAATACTGTACTGCACGTTGAGACACGGCCTTTTGTGCATTTTGGAGCATACAAGTTAACCACGGCCCGATCGAACTCTTATGCATCATAACCTGTCTGACAATTGAACACGAAAATGCCCATTGAAACTCTGATTCATCCTCCAACAAAAGGAGTGTTTTTATCAAATCTGGGATCGACCCAATACGTCGAATTACTATATTTCTGATTTCCTCAGCATCATGACAGTACTCAATTTCAATTCCTGAATGATAGGATTCATCTTCCTCATGGTCTGGCTGTCTAATCAAACTGTTTTGTCTAATAAATTGTACTGATCTTCCATCTTTCAACTGATCCATGACAGCTGATAGCTGTGTCAACGCAAAGACTGCATGTGGTGTGAGGCGTACAGACTGTGGGAACACGCGATTGCGACGACTACGTTCAGAGGAAGTGACTTTCTCTTCTTTTGATTCCACATTCATTTGAGTCTCATCTTCACCATGGACGAACACACCATTTTCCATAGCATCAGTCTCATGGTTGGTGGACCTAGCAACAGTGTCCATGTAAGTATCATCGTCGGCATCGACAAATTCGTCAGTACTTTCCATGCCCTCTTCAAAACGAGTACTGCGAGGAGACACTTCCTCAAAAATACCATCATCGTATTCACCAGCTCGAGATGACAAAGACTTCCATGAACGATTTATCTGTAGAGATCTACCTGCCCAATCAAGTGCAGCAGAAAGATGGTCCGTAGTAGACATCCAAACATTTTGAATTGTATCTGCCGCAACAGCTGTGGACATTCTTCTAGATGAAATTCGCAGATTTCGATATGATGAGGGCTGATGTGCTTGTTCGACCCAATCTTGGAGTGCTCTCTGAAATGGAATATATCCAGCCGCGTCAGGCAACGACACAGCTGTGGGATTGGCAGGTAGTAGCAAATCAGAAACAAACTTAGTAACTGCCTTATCCGATGATAAATGGCGACAATCGTGCTGTCCAAAGGATGATGAAGAAAGTACTTCTAAATTATCAAACGAAAAGTTTTCCTCTTCTTGCTTCGCACGAGCGCTTGCAATAGATCCAGATAACTTTGTGTTTTCCGATAGAACATGCAATGGGCAACGCCCGTTTGCATCTTTCTTGCACGCAGCCGACGATATGTCTTTGGTTATACAAGATGAATTCCTAAAGAGAGATTTGACACTGTGCAAGTCGTGAATAGATTTTGCGGTGTGACACAATTCATGTAGAACGGTGGGTGCATCGTACTCCTCCTCTTTAGGTGAACCCAAACTTTCTTGTGATGATGTACCATTATCGGAATCTAACTCAACCACTTCAAAATTATTTTTTGATTTGGTACTTTGGACTGTCACTTTGCGTGGATATGCACGCTTCGGAGAGGGGGAGAACGACACGTTTCTTTCCTGTCTAGTATTGGGTCGAGCTAACTTCGGATGATCACCATTCCCCTGTTCTTTCCGAATCGATACAGAAGATTGAAGATAACTTTGATCGGGTATATTGCTATTCAAACCTATAGGAGACAAAGGAGCCCTGTTATGAAGTTGTACAGCCTGGTGCTGTTTCTGTTCAAGAGAATACCTGTCACGCGAAGAAGCAAACGAGGCAGCAGCTGACAACCGCGCTTCTGCTGCACATTCTGCTGCCGAAGAGGAAGACGACTCTTCGACTAATGAAGACGGCTTTTCATTACCTCGGTTGATGTGATTCACCATATCTTTGACGGGACGTCTATCACCGCGAGTTGCCATCGTGAAAAGTACCTGTCACCCCAATCCTCACAGAAAATATCTTCCTTGAGAGCAGACACGGATGAATGTGTTTCGTTGGCTTTTCTTTCAAAAATTCAAACGAACAAAGCGAGAAATGTCTAATGTACTTCGTTCTCAGTGACAAAAGAGTTAAAAAAACAAGCATTTTTCAGATGCGTCTGTCCGCCATTCAGAAACTTTATTCCTGTCGAGCCTTGAGACTTGAAAAGCGAATAAATAATTATTCCCAACCCTACACGTTCCTTTCCAGTCTAGAGAGACTAAACACTACAGGCATGGGAAAAAATAATGGTGGAAAAGGGCGGGAAAGAGCCTGTAGGAACACTGTCTGTACAGGTACAGGCTCTCTAGAGACTAGTCTCTCTCTAGAGTAAAGTAGACCCAGAACTTCATACTTCTCCCGCAGAATGATCAGAAATTCTGTTGGAACCGAATCTATCTCTCGCTTTTATACATACTGTACACCAATGCAACAGCATTTACATCAACTAATTACTTACAACCACATCACATGCCAAGGGGGCCGCCCCTCAACAAGGAAACAGCGGGGTTGGAGGTAGCATAACAAACATGAAAGGACCAAACAGTCACCAGAAGACTGGAAGCTGGCCTACAAAAAGTCCTCGAACAAGCGCACCCGGTGAGGTGGCACAGGGTACAATGGCAACACCCCCGGTAACCTGACTCTCCCAGGCTCAACCTGGATCAGCACGAACACTGCCAGACGCACAAAATACTAACAAAAACCATTGCACCAACAGGAGGAAGAGATATTTCCAATACAGATATCTCATATGTTTCAACAACTGTACATCAAGGCCCCAATACCACAGGAAACCAATACATGGTGTTACCCACACCACTAACTACTCAACCAAATCTCCTACCACTTCCACCAATGGGAACAGGAGGACTACCGGACAGGATCAAGCACATTGGATGCCTGGGAACAAAGCTTGGGGAATCAATAGGGCAGGCAATTTTGCTTGCCGTGCAAACTGCAACTCAAAGGTAAAAAACTACTGAGGAATTGAAAGGTGCCATCTTAAAAAGATCTTGTGTACATGTGGGTTGTGCAAAGAACGGATCAACGAATTGCTCTCAATCTGGACAGATTTGGCGAAAGAATCCACAACTCAAGGCAATATTGAAGGTGTCAAAGCCAGCATCAAACAAGTTGCAGCCACCAACGAAGAATTCGATTGGATCCCAAACGAGGAATGGATTCGAGACATTATCAAACGCAAATTTGCCCCACCGTTTATACCGTCCAAGTGCAATCGTGGAATGGGCGTCTGTGCGTTCACAGATATGTCAGATTGTGAACTTTTCGAAATAGAAGAAAAAGTATGAACAATATGACATGAGCACTACTATCTCACCCTGGGACGTGAAACAACTCAGAGGAGCAAAATTGCGTCTACGTGCAACTTATGACGATTTCTTATCCATGGTTACTCGAGTAACAGCAATTGAGTTGTTAAATGACCACATACAAGCGATGGATATGATTTGTATGGCATTAAGAAAGAACAAACGGAAATACAAAGAGGTGTTCAGCAGGGAATGGGCGGCACCAAATCTTTGGTCGATGCAACGGGATGCACACCGCGTCTTCAATGAAGCATTCACAGAAAGTGACTTAGCTACGGAGGAGGGTGCAAATTTCCCCAAATCTATACTTTGGACTCTACCGGCCACCAACCGCCAGGGTAACATACATGCAGACATGTTCACTCCACAAGAATGGATCACCCGAAAGCAGACGGATGAAGACTATTGCAACGACGCACAATACACTCCCGGCTCAGGTAGTACCCCTGAATTTGTCCAAAGAAGGTCACCAGATAGACTGCATCGGACGAAACGAAGAAAACGTTGTCGAAGTCAAACTTGACTTAGAATACAGGTATCGGGATGGTTAGACTCTTGGTTGGACTACAATACGGCTTCTCGCTTTTTCAAAAAGAGTTCAGTACCCTGCTTTCTCTGTAAGCGGTCCAAATCCAAACTAGCCGGATGCAACACATCAACCCACAGGATTCGATTCGCATTCTTTTTAGATGGACTGTACAAATTCAAAGACATGTAGTAAATTTTCTTTTTACAAACAATTGTTTCACGTCGAGTCTACAGTAATTTAGCAGCTGCACGTTTTCATGACAATATTTGGCTCACACATGATTTGTCTTACCCCCTGCTTGTAACATGATAGTGAGCATCCTATTCCCCACTTGTTTGAACCCTTGCATTCACCATTGTAAAGGTCTTTTTTTAAAAACAAGTTTTTGTGTTTGTTAAAAATGAAATTTACAATTTAACCCATTCTATGAGTACTTTCCTGTTGAAATGATGATGATGATGAAGATGGTGCTGTTTCACCATGTCTCATGACACAAAACGAAGGCCCACCGCTATTGTTGTTGTTTGTTGCTACAGGTGCATTCATCGGTTGGAAGTTACTAATTTGTGATTGCGATGCTGTTGTCATCAAAGGGTTTTCAGTTGTTGCTGTTGCTGTTGTTGTTGTTGATAATGATGGTTGAGTTGACAATGTCATGAACGGTTGTGGCGGTAATGACACAGTATTTGGCGTAGGTATAGGTCCAGGTATCATTTGTGCAAATACCGGTTCTTTTACTACAGGCATTTCCATTTTTTGTGGGTATTGTTGTTGAGGTTGCGGCGGAAATGGTGCGTGAGTTGGCGTAGGTACGGGCGCAGGTATCATTGGTGCAAATACCGGTTCTTTTACTACAGGCATTTCCATTTTTTGTGGGTGTTGTTGTTGAGATTGTGGTGGTAATGGCGCATGAGTTGGCGTAGGTATGGGCGCAGGTATCATTGGTGCAAATACCGGTTCTTTTGACACAGGTATTTCCATTTTTTGTGGCTGTTGTTGTTGAGATTGCGGTGGTAATGGCGCATGAGTCGGCGTAGGCATATGCGCAGGTGTCATTGGTTCAAATAACGGTTCTTTTGCTACAGGCATTTCCTTATTTTGTAACTGTTGCTGTTGCTGTTGCTGTTGTTGTTGTTGTGGTTGTTGTTCCCTTTGATGCGTATTGTTTTCAGTTCCACTGTTTGGTGGCGTTTTTGGTCGTTGTCGTTGTTGACTTGGTGCAATGGTTGTTTCTACAAGTTTACCACCCCAAAAATCTAATATTTTTTTCGAAAAATCCCTTGGTTTCATTTGACCATCCCATGCTGCATAATACCGATGTCGTAACTTGGGAAAAGAATGAAGGAAAACAGGATTTTGTGAGAGATGATAAAAAATAGGTATAACCTGACATATGTTTCATGTGTCTCACCTGTAATCGCATAAGCCTTTCTTGATGACTTTCTGCTCCCTTTTTAGCGGGTTTATCTAAAACTTTTAACGACGCTTCTGGGTCACTTATTGTTGCTACTTTTGATATGATAGAAAGAAGATATGGGTGAATTGTTTTGGCTCCTTGTACAGCTACCAATTGACGTGCCGGAGCTGCGGATGGTGATTTTCGTCTTTTTGCCGATGATGCTGTTGCTATTCCAAGTTCTTTATGTTTTCGTGATGGTACATGTGGTCGCTTTATTATTTTGTCACCAACAGCAGCACCTCCTTGTCCTGCAGATGATGATTCTTGACCTATCGTGACACTCGTATTTGTTCTAGTGGAGGTATCGGGATACCCTAAAAATTTATATTGTGCATTTTTAAACGCAAGCACAACCTTTTGTACACTCCTATTGTAATTCAAAACAACCCATCCTGTCCCCATTTCTTTAAGGAATCGTCCTTTCTTATCGTTACATATCGCAGCCACCACCTTTTGTGCCATTTTCTTTTGTTCTTCCGATGTAGATCCCTTGACACTGTACTTATTGATTAATTCACGATAAAACATATTCCCCGGATGGGTTTTAGACAATGCCTGTTGTCGTGTTCCCAATACATCCATTGGTTGCGGATCCTGTACGACCTCTCCCTCTACGAATACTTCATTGCTTTTCCTCTTTTTACGCTTTTCTCCAGGAATTATTCTTGATGCCGATGACGAAGAAGGTGATGAGTTTCCAACCATTATGACAGAAGACGTTGCACTTTGTTGTTGCTGTGGAGTGATGATGTGCATTCAAGCTTTTTTATTTTGGCATACGGTAAATCATGAAATAATCTCTCTTGAGAGAACAATGAGAGTTTAAGTAGTACAAGCAATATGCTCGGAAAAACAGGACAGCAGTTGTGCGTTGTATGATTCCTTGATATGGCACTCTCTACTAGGACCCTACAGATTGAGATTGTTTGGTATGTCGCTTGGTTGAGTTGCGTCCAGCTTGACCAGTCTTTGTCGAGTCTGCGGGTAGGGGATTGTTTAAATTTTTAGGACTGTCTGCAGCGAAGCAAGGGTGGGAGAGAGACGTCCACAAAAAGTGCAATAAAGGGTAATGCTAATATGTCTTATCTGAAAAACGGTAATGAAGAATGTTTATTAATAGTAATAAATTGATTATTATTTGGATTCATTGGAGCTTTTTCAAGTGTACTTTATTACAATACATCTAAAGTTCATTACGAGCCATTCTCTAGAGAATTCTGCACACGCCGACATTTGCCTTGTCCGCTTGTCCGCTTTTTGGTGGAAACGTATTTGTGTTTGAGATTGACGTTGTCCACCATTTTTGAGTTTGTCTGATCACCTGGTCAAGTCGGCTCATTTCTCTCATCTGTCCCATATGTGACGCAATGATTGGGAACTAAAAAAGGAATGACTCGGACAAGCGTGTGCTCTATTTCTTGCTGATTGACGGATTTACCGAAGGACCAGACAGCTAAGCTTCTGAGATCTGTGCATGCAACATGACAGCGTACCGTACCAGGTATCGCTCATCCTCATTCATCCCCTGTTGATGGCTCGCTGATGGATAGTCTAGAGATTTCTGGATCTTTTCCGGGACCAACTGCGCTCGTCTGTGAAGTCTTCTTGCGTTGGATCTGAAGAGAGAACCAGTCAGTCGCAGGTTTAGGTTGTACAACGAAAAAAGAAATAAATACGAAATGAAGAAGAGATTTACAAGAACTTGAAAGGATTAGATCTCTAATAAACTATAGAGAGACCAGCGCTAGGTAACAATAGATTCTCTCTTTCCAGATAGACGTGTATCTTATGATAGGTCTAGTGCTCCCTCTAAAAAATATTCATCAACCATCATTATTCGAACCATCAGGCGGAATAAAAAGTTCAATTTCACATTTACATTTGCGTGTTAAAAGTGCTAGTAACAAGAACATTGGTCACTACAGTTGCTTTACACCTCTGAGGGTAATAACAATGATGACAAATCAGAACGAAAACAATACTATCAATGACGAAGATAATGACATTGTGACATTTCCATATTTTCGTAATCCACAAAATTTTGCAACGCGTACAAATGAAAGAAAGCCATGTTCTATTTGTAATAAAAAAGGAATTTGGTTGGATGGTGGAGGTTTGTATGGTGAACAAGAAATCGATTGTATCTGTGACAAATGTTTAGTACAAGGGAAACTCAAAGAGTTAGGCATTACCACAAATGAAGCATCGGCACAAGATTCTAGTAAGAATGATATTATTGAATATTGTACACCACCCTTACCTACATGGCAAGATCGTCTATGGCCCTACCAAGAAAATGATTATTGTATATTTGAAAAGATTGCATCCAAAACTGATTTTACGTCAAAAGATGAATTCCTACACTCTTTCTCTCAAGAAGATCAAGATATGTGTGACTTGGATGATATTTGGGAAAATTATGTAATTGATACACCCATTACATCTATTCAAGATGGAAATTACGATACTTCCATTTATTTATTCACAACTTCAAGTGGTAAAAAATATTGTACCATGGATGCCAATTGAATGCGGTTGCAGTTACGGGGAAACAAAAAAAGTGAGAAAAGCTTACACACCTTCTCATTTACGTATGGAAATTTAAAAGTACATCCCATTTCTTTTTCAACGTATTAGTGCCCCCCCCAAAAAAAAAAAACATGAACAAACCAGATATCTGGTGTACAGTAAATTATACTCAAAACAGTTTGAAAGAACAAAGTAATATCTTGAAGTGCTGTACATGAATACCATACATATAGTCTCTAGAGAAAGTAGCATATTGACTATACCTTTTTTTAATAGTGTTTAGTTTTTCATAATTTTCAATCAAGATGTATGCTGAGTAGGTGTTCTCAGTTTTGAGTTAAACTTGGACGGGATCCGTTTGACTTCTGTAAAACTACTTTTGTAGGCCTTGGATCCTATTCGACCTTGTAATGTCCTAAATTTTTAGATTTGACGTACTCTCTAGTAGAGACTACTCTAGAAGTGATAACCCATCGGTACATCTATTTGGATCTCAGAAGGGGAGTGAAAATAATTGATAGACGACGTCCGTCCGTCCAGCCACATGGCAAGATTGCTGTCACAGAACGCCAAAAAGAGAGTTGATGGGTGGAAAACGAAACTCCCAATTCTCAGATTCATCTTGTTGGTACAAGACATGACGCACATGACATGATGGGATGTGATGGATGCCTGGACACAAAATAGAGAGCAAGATATCCAAATGGATACCTCGTACACCCAAGAGAGAACGATCAGAACAGTTCTGAATTGTTTGACACATCGATCGGAACAAGGACGAATTTATAATACAATGCCTTTCAATAACAACAACATTCATGTCGTTATTCAAAAACCTTTTTTGAAGACAAAAAAGAAACTCCGTACTTCTACTTTCTCATTACTTGCCATATTATTAGTACTTTCAACGGCTCCTTCTGGTTGCCATGGACTAACGACATCATCAAGTATCAATGATGGTAGCATCAGAAGGAACACACTTGGGATTGAACCCGATGTTGAGAGCACTATTATTGTTCCAGAGGAGAATCATCATGGACCTCAGCAGCAAAAACAAAAGAAAAAGAAGAAACCACGACCTCGAATACCTATATTACAATATCATAATGACTGGGTATGTGTAAATAAGCCAGCAGGTATGACAGTCCATAAAAATCGAAGTACGCGACGAACAGCTACGTTGACATCAACTGTCAAACGACAATTGGCTCGTAAGGTATCTCCTGTTCATAGATTAGATCATCGCACTTCGGGAGCAATTTTATTTGCTTTTAACTCTGAAACTTGCGCTAAAATCCAAAATGCGCTTTCCAAGGGAACTAAGCATTATGTAGCGTTATTACGTGGTGAATGGAAATATGATGCTGATAAAACAGTCATTGTTGACCGACCTATCCGTATCGATGATGTAGAAAAGGATGCTGTAACGAAATTTAGCTTGCTGGCAACATGCAGTGGGAATCAGCAACAACAACAACTTCTCGACGACAAAACTAGCAATTCCCAACCAGAGCGAGATTCACATGACAATGAACAAGAGTACACGCATGATCCCTCTCGGTGCACTTTAGTCCTTTGTGAACCACTCACTGGTAGGACACATCAAATTCGAAAACATGCATCGTCCTTGAGTCAACCAATTCTGGGTGATACGCAACATGGTGATACCAAAGTGAATCGTTGGTGGAGGAATAATCGTGGGTTAGATCGGTTAGCCTTGCATTGTTTGTCGTTAGATTTACCTTCTTGGCAAGACGAGGAAGAGGAGGTTGAGGATTTGTCAAAACCAGACGGTAGTACAACTGATGAGGAAAGTAAAAACAATGAAAGGACCGTATGTGTAGCACCTCTCCCACCTGATTTCGCTTCTGTGTTGCAACATCCAGATTTAGTAGATTTCTGGAACACGGCAACCGCTAATGAACCAAGATTAATGATTGAAGAATACGATGAAACAGGTGGATCTTTTGGTCGATATTACCGTAAGCGAGTTGCAGATAACGATGCAGAAAATTGAGTTAAATACTGTGTACAAATAGCATTCGATTTTCATTTACAGTGTATGATGCACAGTGCTGTTGGTGTCTTTCATAATCATTACACAGTAAAGTAGAGAGAAAAGAACCGATTTGTAATAACAGGTTTTACAGTTAGTAGTAAAAAATGTCCACGTACAGATGTTGTATAGACAAATTATTTATGCATGAGATTGGAGAATTTCATTTGAAATAGAGTACCTGGTACTGACTGAATGCGGCAATGAATATTAGATTTGATGAAGAGATCACAATAATTCATACTTCAAGAAGAATATATGCTGCTGTCGCAAGTGAAAGACATATTGTGATACACGAGGAACGCTATTATAATCTCACACAAAATGATCTCAAAATTCGCACTTGATCATTAAATTTGATGAAAAGTAGTGAACTGCGGATCGTTGCGGATTTTAAGACATGGGAGGCGGTTGTAAATACAATAACGTTCAATATTTAAACTACTTATACAGCTATTTGCATGCTCTTTGCTTTTTTCTTTCTTCTTTTAGCCGTTTCTTTTCTTGTTTGCCTTTTCATAATTTCTCTTGTTTACCTTTTCATAATCTTCAGAAAACTTTACTTGTATCATATTTTAATTGCTACCATTCAAAATATCAGTATGGGAGCGCAAAAGTATAAACAGGTCACCATGAAATCGTGAATTAAGAGGAGGGTTCAGCAGCCTTGTGAAGACTCTTGGCCATAGGATCTTCTTCAAATTCTCCAAGACCCAAAAGACGGATGTTGTTCTCCTTGAGGAGAGCAACTTCTTCAGGGTTGTACCATCCGTGTTGGACTTCTCCGATGTGGGCACAACGGAGCATAAATTGACTGAGACGACTTTGTCCGATACCTCCTCCAATAGTTTGGGGTAAGGTTCCATCAAGCAACATTTGATGCCAGACATATTCCTTACGCTCGTTGCATTTGCAAATCTCAAGCTGCCTAGTCAAGGTTTCAGGGTTGACACGAATACCCATGGAAGAAAGCTCGAAGGACATTTCAAGGATAGGGTTCCAGACGAGCAAATCACCATTGATACCATATCCACCATCAGGCCTTTGAGTGATCCAGTCATCGTAATCAGGAGCACGTCCATCGTGACGAAGAGTTCCATCAGGCTTGAGGCCACCAATTCCAATCAAGAAGACAGCACCATGTTCCTTACAAAGAATGTTTTCGCGTTCCTTGGGGGTAGCAGTAGGGTACTTTTCGATCATCTCGTCGGTGGTTGCGAAATGAAGATTTTCGGGCAAGATGGCTTCGTATCCGAATTGTTTGCAGACTGCTTGTTCTGTGTCGTAGACAGACTTGTAGACATTCTTGACTGTTTCCTTCAAGTACTCGACGTTACGTTCTGAGGGGTCCATGCATTTTTCCCAGTCCCATTGATCGACGTAAAGGGAATGAGTGAAGTCGACATCGTCGTCACAACGAAGACCGCGGAAATCAGTTACAATACCCTTTCCGGTAGGAACCTTGTAATAGTGAAGGGCCCACCTCTTCCACTTGGCAAGAGAGAAAGGAACTTCGAGCTTGATATCTTCGAAGTCACGAGGGGCGAAGGTTGCAGGCCTTTCAACTCCATTGAGGTTGTCGTTGAATCCAGATCTCTTGGTAACGAACAAGGGGCAAGAAACACGTTGAAGGTTGACGTTCTTCTTAAGGTTGTCTTCGAAGGTAGTTTTGACCATGAGAAGAGCTTCTTCCTTCTGCAAGTTGTCATCGAAGGTGGGCTTGTAGCCTTTTTCGAAAACATGTTGAGGGGGTAATCCAGCAAGGGGATCTTCACGGTGGAAGTTAGTTGCCATCCTGTTTGAAAGAACTTTTCGTTTTAGCGAAAGAGAGAAAGAAGTGTTTGAGTTTTACCGACTCTTCGAATTATGCGATCTTGAGAAAGATATCGAAAACGAAAATAATATCGCAATTTGTAATTGCAAATTGAACTGTTACTGCACTTGTGTCGTACCGATGTACCAAAGAGAGGTAGTGCAAAGAAAAAAAGATTTTGTTCTTCGCTTTTTGAGAAATTCATTGAAATTGCGAAAGAAGATCGGAGTGGAGTCCTATGGCCATACCAAGGTTTGATGCCATACCCTACGTAAGGAAACTCAGTGGTATCAGCTACCGGTAATTTCTCATTTGAAATTTCTTGTTGTGTGAGGATGCGAACCCATGGATTGGATCACACTCTGGTATAATCTATCGTACAGTTTTACTAAGCGTTGGAGGACAGACGCGTAATATAACCACACATTCGGATTCCTCAAACACGCATGGAACTTTAGAGCGAATTTTTTCGCATCGTATCATTCATTTCAATGCAAAATCGACGTACGCTTGGTCCTAATTTTCTGGTTGGTCTGGCGGTGCTATGAAAGTGCAAACAGGGACCCTCTCTGATCTCCGTGTAATTGCGTGGTGTCAAAAAGGGTCCCCTTTTTGCCCTATTTCAATCATACTTATGATGTATAGTATTGTACACAGGAGTCTAAGCTATTTTTTTCAACAAATCAGGGATGACATATCAGCAAACGTGGCGAAAAAGCGTTCTATTTTCTTTAGGTCCTTGTTTGGGACAACATTGAAATTTTGGAAAATACAAATACATCTGCATCAACGAAAAGAGCGACTCGTACTTTACGAAACAATAAAGTTACAGGCGTTAACTTGTTATTTGCAGACTCAGAGTTCACAGTAGAAGTAAATTCTGTAGAATTGCTCCTGGGTATATCTGAAAGTTACTGTAAAGCAAGCAGTTTGTTAGTCTTACAGTATCCAAGAAAAACTGATTATCTTTGAAGCTGAAGGTAAGAGTAAGATTGGATCTTATAGTATGAGAGTGATCAGTTGCAAGATTGGTAGCTTCAAATTATGAAAACTATTCGTATTGGATATTCATCTTGCCCCTCTTGTAACATTTGCAAAAGGCTGTTCAAAAGATATTACTTTGGGGAAGAGGCAAGCCGCGGGCGGCAGTGTACAGCTGGTCAATCCTTTGGGAGATTGCTGTAATCCAATCACTTTTTTAGCATCACAAAGGAAGCCCATGGTAGAAACACTGCGCCATGTCAAACACTATCCTTGGATTAGGATGTCACTTAAAACACTAATGGGGCACAATAGAAAGTACAAGAGCATTTCAAAGACTCGTTTAGATGGAGAAAACTTAATGTTACTGTAGTATCATACCCATGCTTACACCCTTTGCATATAGATGGTTTCGGGGCATACCATTCCTACCAAACAGTTAATTTTATGATCGACTTTGTACTCCACCGTGTAGAGGAAAGGTAGATATTCCTTTTCCAGCTCTCTAGAGAGAATACTTGTTATATCTTCATAACCCATATTGAATCGAAAATGAATTCTTGTGACATGAGGTGGGTGGTCTAATCTTATATTTCACTTGGTCTGGAGCCGAAAAAAACGCAAGATGCGGAATATGATGAATGAACAAGATGAGTTGTAGGTCTAAAAGTCTTTAGGTCCCCGAGGTCCTAGAGCTTGTACGGTAGTTCCAATCGTGTGTGAAAAACGTATCGTACTTCTATTTTTTTTTTTAAAAGAAAAAAATACATCATGTATGACCAAACCAGGGCACACGACCAAATCTTCATCTTACTGTATTTTTTTTATGTGTCGCTACATGACGTCATGCCATCTGTTGAACTTACTTGTCTTTTATTTCGTTCGCTATCATTGGTGATTGCGGAGTACGAGCTCATACTGGTACTGTCCGTTTCTATGCGAAAGTCTACTAGTCCTAGGTAACCGTACCTGGTACTACTTACATCTTGCTCTACAACTGAACGACAACAAACCGTGGCCCCCCGAATTCTCGAATAAGTTCTTGTCTTTGAGAGTTCCTGTTGTCCCGTTGTCCGCAATCTTCTTGTTCTGTACAAAAAAAAGACTTGTGTGTCTCTTTGAGTGCAGCAATGATCCATCGTAGCTATACCAAGCTATGACCATGACATCCGAATCAGCTGTGTTGCTATGTGGTAGTGCACGAAGTCGGGGATCACGTAAATGTATCTGCCCTTGTTATTGTTTCCGTTACTTTGTTCTGCTGACGATACTTCTTCTTGTCTATGCTGTTACACCGGTTCAATCGTTTTTGCATGAAGCTAATGATGGATTCCGAAAGTATTTCAATAATTTACGTCATCCAAGAAAGCAATCCCCTCCTTCTCCTACTCCATTGAATCCTAAAGAAGAACAGCAAAGTGAAAAGAAGCTTGATACTAAATTTCAAACAATAGATGCAAAGGCTGCAGTAATTGTACCAGGATTTCTCATGGGTGAAAGTGATTTTCAACCACTTGCAGAATCTCTTACTAAAAGAGGCATACCTACTGTAGTCGTTCCTATGCCAGCATGGCATTGGATACCGTAAGTTTAATTAAAAGACCTAGTTGAGACAGCAACCCTCCCGTTCCCAATCAAATGCTCACAATTTGCTCTCATTATTTTCTTTATTTGGATATCTCTAGTTGTTGCTTTGGGAAAAAGTCAGTACGGCCTATTTTAGAACGTGTGGATTATACAGTTCGTCATGTGTCGGCGTGCATTGCCAACAATCAAGAAATTGTGGTTCCTAAATTTGAATACAGCTGGATAGATTGTTATCATGATTGCTTTCATAACATTTATGGTCCCGCAGTTGACGACGTCTACGGCGACTACGGAGATGATAAATCAAATACACTCCAGCAAAAGACTGTTCGAAACATTTCTACTCGACTGGCACAATTCGCACCTCATGGCAAATTTCCTTTACCCCCATCGCCTACCCAACGCATAAAATATGAGGAAGAAAAATATGGTGATACGGAAGGAGAGAAAGGTAAACAGTCATCGCACTTCACTAATTATCCAACAACGAAAGCAAAAATACAACCACGGATTGCACTTATCGGCCATTCAGCAGGTGGTTTAGTAAGTCGGATATATTTATCAAATCGTCCATATGCTGGTGGGCGAGCCTTTCGTGGATCAGAATTTGTTCATTCTCTAGTTACATTGGGGACACCTCACGGGAATGTCCAGGGTCCAAACATTGAAAACATACACTGGTGTAATCAAGAACCACCATTACCTGTACGAGGACTAGCTGTTGGAGCTATTGGTACACCTGGCCATTGTTCAGGAAGTTTAACGGAGGGTGCCTATACATTTTCTTCTATTCCCAAAACTAGTGATAATCATGACGATCGAAATTCAGTTGTTGTTGATGGAGATGGGATGATAACTATAGAGAGTGCCTTGTCGTTAAAAGGAGAGAATGTGCAACACCAAATACTGGAAGATGTTACTCATTATCCATGGTCCAAGGCCGGAATTTGGGCACATTTAGTTGCACCTGAATTGGCTCAACAACATTTAGCAGGTAAACCGTGGTATGGTGATGATCATGTTGTAGATGAATGGGTTGACTTTATTGTAAATCATACCAACACTACAACAGAATGATCCAGCATCACTACAACCCTTTATTGGTTGATATCAATACTACAGTGAAGATTTTTGAGATTCCGCCCTTTGGAGGATTATTGCGGAAGCCCTTATTTTTAGCCTCTAAGGAAAAGCGCAGCTAGACTATCGCGTGTGTTTTGTGTTCATTGTTGCAAAAAAGAGAAAAATGAGATATACAGCAGTAGCAATAAAAAGCTAAAATGTAATCCTATCCCATTCCCTCAAGAACAAGCGCCAAAGCCTTTAGGAATAATACTCCTTTTAGAAAACACCATCTACAACTATTGTCTGCTAAATTCATGTAAGGAAATTTTCTACAAACAACTTCGTTCATGAAATTGTAAAAAGCTACATTTGGTAAAAATCTAGTCGGTATCGAACACTCAATACAATGGTATGTGATCACAGAGAATCAAAAATATGAATCGTACAAATAAGATGATTATGTTTCAAGCTGAATCGAAACTTCCTTTATAAGAATGTTATTTCTCCTGCGTCTCCAAATAGTTCAGGTGGAAGTTCACCCCCGAAAAGTTCAAGTGGAATTCCTGTGGGATTTCGTTCATCTTTGGGAAGTAATATATTTCGTAATAGAATATCTTCTGCTTGTAATTTTTGTCGCCGTTGGTATTCTGGATTAGCCCTACGTGTAACTGAAGGGAAGGCTGGAACGAAGCCAGTAAGGTACGATTTGGATTGCGAGGGTTGTGGTAACCATCGTTTATTGTTTAGTGTCCAGCCATTCAGCTTTTCATTTTGTGTTCTTTTAATTTGGCGTCTATGACGGCTTGCAGCTACATCCATCCGTCCAAAGTCTCGACAAGCTTCTGCTAATACACCCTCACGTTGACACCAATCGGCCACATCTACAAATCCAACCAAAACAGTTCTTGTACCAGATGTCACAACATCAGCACCATGCAAAAGTTTCCCTGAATGCATAACACTATCACCAGCATTTTGAACACGTATAGCACCCATGGGTGGATACAAAACCGATTCTTCTTGTGGTGACAATGGTGATACGTCACGTAATGCATCAAAGAAGGTGCCACCGCCTTCAAATTGATCTGGTGGTGTTAAAACTACTGTAAATGATAACAGTGAACCATCACGATGTTCCTCTAATCGATCCATGGTACTTCCATGATTGTTATTTTGATTTTTGTCGTCTTTATCATTACGTGCTTCATAATTTGCACAAAAGAAATCAATATAGGACATGTCTTGTGTATCAATACCATATAAATCAGATAATTGTGTCCACATTCGATTTTGAAATTGTATTTCTTCCAAGTAGGATGCTAAATCTTCAGATTCTTCAATAGCAAAATCACATGTAGAATATGTTTGATGACGATCTTTATCTGGTTGATTCCATCTACCTGTACTGGTAGCGAATTGTGTTGCATATTCCAAGCATTTGGATGCTTCTTGAGATGTTAAAAAGTTAGTTTGTATATGAATTTTATGTAATAGAGATGGATATTGATTCATGCAATTGTCGTCATTTTCCTTGTCCTCATGAAAAGGTGGTACTGTGATTGAAATTAAACCCTTGTCGTTGCCTTTGTCTATACTTTCCTCTGTCGTTGCAGAAGTTACGGAACTTGGTATTATTAAAGTGTTTCTGGTTTGACGACCAACTACATGTCCGTACCGTACGACGTCTAACGACAAAAAGCCAAAGCAACCAATGGGACCAGAATCATGATGTAGTAATGTCATTGAAGCAACCAAAAGTAGGAATCTTGGGAAATTATTGTAGTGAAATAGGACCATGGCAATGTGTGATGAATTGAAACAAAGATGAATGAAAATGGGCAGAAGGATAAAAAGATAAATGGAATAATGGTTGTCGGTAACAAGCAACGTGAGTGATCCGTCAGATCACAATAATGAAACAAAACACTCTCAATATTACCTTATATCTGGCACGCATGGTTCTCGGTGATCACTGGTCCTGGAGTGTTGGAGGACCACAGAAGATGATGAGATCGATCGATCCGATCACCGAGAAGTGATGGGTCCGTTCGTTTGTCTGCCCGACACAAATTTTCAAAAATGATCCAAACTACGGAGTATTGTTTTTGAGCCATCTGTTTATTACCAGTTACCATAGAGTTCTACGTAAATAATAAGTACAGGTGTCATAAACGAGACTTCCTGAGCAACTTTCTGGCTGTGTGGGACAATTTTTTATTCTTGATTCGTGATGTCCCTGGCTCATCATCATTCTTTTGTTCTAATCGTGCAATGTACAAATTCGTACATCTCCTACGTAGAGAGGGAGGTCCAATTCAACTTTGACACCATCACTAGAGCCAATCAAATTATCTGAAATATCAAAAGTGACATGTTGGTCTAGCAGAAAATGTTCTTACATAGAGGCAAGCAGATGAACCAGCGATAACAAGATCCACTAACTGTAGGTAGTCCTACAGTAAGTAGATAGACATTGGGACCTACAACATCATGGTCTATTCTGGTATTCATTTTGCGACGCGAAATCAGAGAAGATATCATTTCGTATTCTCGCATTGGAAAAATCGCGTGTCACACACATCGGAACACCAACCACACAAAAAGTATCCATCATTCCAAAAAAAGCCATTCACCACTCTCTCAATCTCAATATACAGCATTTGTAAATCATCGAACATAATGTATTCTGTACAAGTCTTCGTTATTATTTCCTTGACTCTTTTTGTTCAAGTTGCACAAAGCTTTTCCCTGGCAACACCATCAACATTGTCATTTAGTGTCGGAACTCGTCCAAAGACCAATATTCGAAATGACCCATCAATCCAGGATGACAATCTAGTTACATCACGACGAAATCCAACATTCTTATATGCCACCAAGAAATCTACCAGTCTTTATTATCGTGATGGGATAGAATATGATGAAGCTGATATTTTACAACAATTTTCTTCCCTAGTGACATCATCATCATCACTGCCAATGGAGCAACAACAACAACAACTACAAGAGCAATCATCATTGGCAATGACATCAACGTCAAAGATTCCAGATATTGAAATTCCAAGACATTATTATCATCATGACGAGCAAGACGAGGATGGACAAATGACACAAGTCATCTACAAGATTTCCAGTAACAAGAACATTTTGGATTCGTTAGAAATATCTCTCGGACGCGTTGCCATGATTGTCGCCTTTGTATTTTGTTTGACTGAATTACAAACTGGACTTAGTATTTCAGAGCAAATTCATAAACTTTTCTAAACCTGATACAAAACAATAGGATACAATCAAACGAAGAAAGTAACATTTATACTTTCGGGGGAAAAAGGCCATGGTGATGCACGAAGAATAGAATGCGCACACATGGATTAATTTTTGAACGACACGAATGCACATTGCAAAACAAGACGGGAATAAACGAATGAAGAACATAGGTATACAAGAACTCATTAACTGTATTAAAACTATGATCGATAGTAATGGTTCTTCTTCACAAGTTAGTTTCTCGCAGACCTCATGGTTATTCTTCTTTCCCGCAGACCTTGTTAGGAAATACAGGCAATGCATCTTGAATATCTATACTGTATCTATTTTTCAATTGTATCCCGTACCCCTCGTTACTCGTTATAGGAAACCCAATGAGATTCCGAGATTCGCACCTCCACTTATTATTTTTGACTGGAAGAAGCAATACAAAAAAAGATTCAAAAAATTTGAAACAGCCTGCGCGTGAAAACGAACATGCAAATTAAATAAGTAGAATGGAAGGAGAGGGATCATTTCACTTC
>WKLE02003180.1:9158-35673 GCA_014885115.2 Asterionellopsis glacialis
ATGCGTTCCATATCTTGTTCCGTTACAGAAATACCCAAGCGTTTTCTCTTTTTGTCCGTCAAATCTTCAATCAAGGCTGCAATGTCAGCCATACCCTCACCGTGTTCGGCTGATATTGGAATAGCTTCACCAAAACCTACACGATTTACTTCATCTAGAGTATCCATCACAGGTGAACCGTCGTAGACCCATGAATCACCCTCTAATTTGTTCGCTAGGATTGCCACTGTCCGTTCTTCAAAACTGTTTCCCCCAATTTTACGTAACCACTTGGCAGTTTCCATCAAGTCATAAGTGATACCTACTCGAGCATCTAACATGAGTAGGACCAAATCAGACTTTTTGGCTGCCTCGAGAGTTTGTTCCATCATTTGTTTTTCAAGAGGATTTTTAGTAGTATGACGATACAAATGACCAATACGTTCACCATCGACTCCCGCTGTATCTACAAGACGAAATGTCGTTCCACCGATACGGCCAATACATTCACGTCGATCTCGAGTAGTACCTGGTACAGCAGAAACAATTGCACCACCAATTAATACTTTTTTATTTTTATGCATCTTGCTACCGACACGACCCTAAGAATAAAGTGTCAAAAAAGGACAAGAATAAAAAAAAAAAAACAGCAAAACATTAGGATTGTGAATCAATGGCAAGTCTCCAAACAAGACGAGGAGAGACACCATGATTGTTTGATATAAAGTATGAGAGCTCATGCTTGTACTCCATATGGTACAAGGGAGTTTTTGTCGTTACACGATAAAAAAGTCGGGGAGACTAAGCCCCTTTCAGTGTAGCTGGTTGAAAGTCATCATTGCTCTATTACTACTACTTTATAGAAACATCATACAAGGTTTTTGTCTTTCTTTAATTCCACAGGACACAAAGACACTGAATGTACAAGTTATTAATGTACTTACAATTGAACCTCCTTTACGTTTACGATTCTTTTTATCACTAGCTAATTTGTATGTTTTGTTAGCTGCCTTACACATGAGTCTATTGAAAAGTGTTGATTTTCCAGCATTTGGTGGTCCTAAAATAGAAACTACCAAATCTGATTCAGGGTCTAATCCATCAGCATACAATAATGATGATGATGAAGAATTTGGTGAGGAAGTTGACATGTACCGTCTGGTGGTTGCATCCATCACAGAAGTACTAGTACACATACGGTGGTGGTACATATTATGAGGATAATGTGATGGCATTTTATAGGGAATGACCAACTGATTCTCTGTAGTGTAAAAGATGGATGTCATCATGGACACCATCCTTGACCGGACGATACCAACGCGTCCAATTGATACACTCCAAACCATCGTTGCATGATTTTTGTTGTTTTTGTTGTTGAAAGATTGATTGATAACCGAGCAAGAAAGGAAATTCTGGAGTCCTTCTCGTTCGGGATAGCCACACTTGGTTACTTGTTGGAGCAATCGAGTTGTTTCTACTCTCTAGAGAGGAGAGAGAGAAAGAGTGGAACAAGATGTCAAAACATACAGATTTTCTGTGGATCCCAGAGGACGAGATCTTTGGATCCCCCACTCTCGATGATTCCTCTGACGATGGACAGACTCTTGTACCAGGTATACCCCAGGCAGGTAGTCCTACACAAAAAGAACTGTTTCTGTTGCTTGCACCTTTGTTGCAGGGGGACACACATGCATACAGAGCGGCTCTGCATTTCAACACAGGGGCTCCTCATCTTTTTCTAAAAAAAAATCTGACTCACGCGGTTCGGTCGATGGTCTGGCGAGATGTGCAAATCCGATCTGTAAAAAAAAATCATCTGGTCGGAAATGCCACGCACGAACAAACTTTGCTCCATGATCATCAGTCGATAGATAACATCGTAGAAACTTCACTCTCTCTAGCCATCACTCACCTTGTCCGACACAAGTTATATACCGCAAGACAATAAAGTTGTATCAAGTGTTTTTTCATTTTTTTTTATAGAAAGAGGACCCAGTCAAAAATACTAATCCATCTCCATGTTGAATTGGTTGAAACGAAGTACAAAAGGGGAATCCAGTAGTGAAAAAGACCAAACTAGTACAACAACAACATCAACACAAGATATTCCACAACCAAGGGGCAATTCCAAAGCAACCAACGCCAAAATTGACAAGGACGCTAATCCAGAACCTGATTTACATAATCACGGACAACCACTACGTGTTGAAATTGACGAACGTGGTCAACAACGATCTAAACTCAATACAGATTGTAATACACAACGTGCAGAATCACTCAAGTGTATTGAAGAAAATTATACCAATAGAGGTGTGTGTGAACCATTATTTGCCACCTATAGAGCTTGTCGACGTGACGAACACGAACGTCGATTAGAAGAAAATCGTAAAAAAGGTGCAAGTTGGTTTTGAAAAAACAAAAACAAAAACAAAAACTACCTAGAAAAAAAGAAAAATGAAGTCTTTGGAACAGAGTCAGAATGTACAAAGAGCCTTCTCGTGCATGGCTTTGGTGATACTCACGGGATTGCCTGCAACCATGGCATTTGTGTCCACATCAGTCGTACAACCCAACAAAGTATCTTCTATGGCATTCACTCGACACACTGTTATTGGCAGTAGCAGTAGTAGCAATACTAGCAACAATGCTGCAGAAACAACTCAATCATCACAATTACCATTATTATTGACTTTTGATTTAGATGATACATTATTTCCAATTGGACCTGTTGTACAAGAAGCCAATGATGCCATGTATGCCATGATGGACAAGTTGGGTGTTTTGGGTGTAACAGAAGATGAATACATGTCAACTACCAAGGCTATACGTCAAAGTTTGACATATCCCATTACCTATAGTGAATTACGAAAACGTGCCATTGCTACCTTTGTTGCAGCAGCAGCGTCGTCGTCGTCGTCGTCATCCAACAACGACAATAACAATGAAATTGATGATTATGTAGTACAAGAAATATTTGATGCATGGGTAAATGAACGTCATTTGGCAGCAGAACGGTATTTATTTGAAGGTGTTAAAGAATCCTTACAAAAACTTACTACTCTGTATGAGAATGGTCAAGATGATGATGATTCCATCAGTACTACGACTACGAGTACTATTTGTATTGGTGCCATTACCAATGGTCGTGGAAATCCATTATGCATGACGAATACGTTATCAAGTATATTTGATTTTTGTGTGAGTGGAGAAGATAATGGTGTTTTCCCTGCACGCAAGCCTCATGAGGGTATTTATCAAGCTGCCTTGGATGTATATCATTCCAGTGACAAATGTATAGATCCTACAAATTATATTTGGATACATGTTGGTGATTGTTTAGGGAATGATGTAGGTGCATCAGCTGATTGTGGTGCCTATGCTGTTTGGGTATCAGGATCACAAGAGGAGGAAAGTTCTTCCGTGGATGATGGAAAACAAAAATGGTCAACAGCTACACCAGCTGAATTACAAGTTCGTGCTGAATTAGCTCAAGCTGCCAAGAAAAAAGCAAGTGCTACAATTAGAACTGTAGCAGAGTTACCAAATGCTGTATTGCAAATTTTGGATCAAGTGGAAGCATCGAAAGTTGTTTCCATGTCCTAATGTCTACTGTAGTATAAATTGTTATTGGAGTTTCACATAATCTTGTTCAACTCATGTACTATTGATACAACAAGGAATGAATGAATGAATTAAATGACTCTAGTAAGAATTATTTTCAAGAGGTCTTTACCAATAATTTCAACATGTTTGTCATTTTTTTAAATTTTTTTTAAAGACAAAATCGTCCTTCTTCACATCGTTCTTCCATTGGTACATTGGAATCTCCTGACCAACAGTCCGGGCATAAGTTTTGTTGAAAGCAAGTCATGCGATCCATAAAGGGCATTAATGTCGTTGTAGTTTGTGTTTGTGCCAATTCCTTACTTGGGGGTTTGTAATTGTCTTCTTGTTCTAGTAACCGTGAAGATTCTGTGGAGAAACAATCAGAACTACTGCTAGCTGTTGTAGATGATTCTTTTGTAATTGTTGTTGCAGGTGATGTCATTCCTCCTCGATGTCGTTTCAAGGTAACAGATTTCATGGCAAGTGTCAAGGATTCACGTTGTTCCTTCATATCGTATAATATTTGTCGTGCTCGTGCAGTATTATTATTATTATTATTATTATGAATATGATTACTTGATGATGGATTATTGGAGAGATCATAACGTTCATGGTAATGATTCTTTGGTAAAGGTGGTTTGGTTATGGAACTACAACAGGATGATGGTGATGTTGTGCTTGTCGTGTTGTTGTCATCGTCATTCGTCATGGAAGAACGACTCCTTCTTCTCTTTTGATGTGTATAAATTTCAGTAGGAATGGAAGAGTCATCATTTAGAGAGGAATCTAATAATGTCTCCAATGGAGTGAATGAATGAGTAGTCGTACGGTCATGTTGATGCTGTTGCTGATGATGGAGTTTCGAATGAACACGATGTAATGATTCTCGTTTAGCTTTCATCTTGTCCAAAAGTTCTCTAGCACGATCTGATGATGATTCGTGTTGTTGCACACGTACTACACCAGTCATTTTCAATTCCTTTTCCCGTGTCTGGTATTTTTTTTGTGGTAATAATAATAAAAAAATAAGTTTTGTGTAATGGTATTCTAGTTGGACGATTTGTTGTCTCAATGAAAACCAACAAGTCAAAAGTTTTCTTGTACTATTTTTTTTTTAAATTGTTGTCTCCGATGACAACGTGTTTGGAGTTGACGACTGAAAGGTCCTGTCAAGGGAAAAGCCGTTGAATGTAAATAGCGTTTTTTTTTCGTCAAGAGAGATCATGTGGCGTATTCGTAGTAAGTGGGAGTAGGACTACTTACTGCGTCTGTAGGGTATCGTGAGTTGTGCTTTTTATATTTTTTTGGGTTGTGTTCGGTCCTGGAATAACGCCTAATACCACTGGGAGAAGGGTGGTCGGTCACACAGATAGAGTATTAATATAATATTATAAAATAAAGTCAGGATCGGTGTATGGTATAATAGATACACAACATTTGTACCAGTAGTCTACTAGAAAGCTTCTACATTATGGAGTGCAATCACACAAAATGTCGGCGCAGTGGAAGATGACGACGACCGTTGTGGTTTAAACCAGAGGTATTTTGTACGATTGCTCCTTGAACGTTCACAGACACGATTGAACTGCCTCTCACTCTGAAAACCGAACATAAACAGACCCCAGTCAATAATAAACGCTGTACCTGTTATTAATACTGTACGTCTTACATACTGATAGTACCTACCTACTTACTATGACCCCGGATGGGAATAGAGCTAGCTCTAATGTACCAGGTAGTACGTACGAATGGGAACGTACCTGTACCTGTACCAGGTACTGGCACCATCAGGAGTCTCCCGAATTATTGTACCAGTTACTTTTACATACCTGGTATTCGTTCGTGTGTAGAATTCATATAGAGTACCTTACGGTTGTTAGTTTAATATCACTGATTTACGTGCGTCCGATAAACTTGTTTGTGTAAATAGGATGGGCAGACAGACACTCTCTGTCGCGATTTGGTTACTTTCTCTGTAGTCCTCTCTCTAGCTGACCATCGGGAGACTCCCAGGTACTGTAATACCTGGTATGGCTGCAAGACATGATGATACCGGTAATAAGCTTCTACCGGTAAAAATTTACCAACGTTCGTTTTCGTCAGGCGGTGGGTTGCCTTTAGAAATATCATAAGGACATCATTTTTTTATTGTGTACACTCCTGAGAAAGACACATGGGAAGGAGTTAGAGTCACAAAATATATAATACAAACAGGAAGACACAAGGTAAATAAATTACTGTATGTGCCATGGAGAAACTCCATGGTGTGGTACCATGTATTATATGTCTACATGCATTATTATTTGATACCTTCATATTCACTGATCCCTTACAAGATTTCTGAATGGTGTCACCTATTTGAGAGTAAACTTGTCATTGGCTTGAAAAAAAAATGAAAATGAAACATGGAGTTTGTTTAGACAACAGCTTCTTTAGACCCTCACAAGGAAGTATACTAATCATCACCAATGGTGAGATATGGTGAGGCACGAAATAAAGAACTTCAGGGAATTCTTCTCCATGAAGAATCCAGTCAGATACAAGAAGGCTGTCAATGTTCACACGTCCACAACAAGAACGTCCGTGACAGAAGGGGTAGGAATTGGGAGTGTACGAGAAGTATCCGACATCATTTAAACAAACAAACAAAACACACAACTAAAATGGTAGTTGACCCATATTATTCTCCTCCATGTTCTTCTTCTTGAGGCGTAATTCTTGATTCCCCACCCTCAACCCTTTGAACAGTACATTGAACATGACATTCATGCAATTAGTGTCCAAAATCACGTCAACAACTAGCACTTGGATATTTTACAGATATGATTCTAGCTAGTAGAGCAATAAATTACTATCCCATATTGTAAGTAAAGTATATGGAAAATGGAATATTCGTGGTATTCATGTTACAATTTTCCCATTTTTTTATTTTATGTGATATCGTTTAGTGTTCGAGTGATGTGTCTGATTGAACTTGATATTGACAAGGTAAATTATAAATATGAAAATTCTACAGTCAATCTTCTTCAGAAGTTGCCTCGTATGAATTTGATAGTTTTTAATTTTTGTATTTAAACAAAAACATGCTTCTCTTTGAGTACTTTCCATGTAGATTTTTTACAAAGTATCTAGAGTTATATAGAGTCCTATCCTTGAGTATCGTCTTGTTCGTGCTCTTCAACAATGAGAGGAGTATTCTTAAATGATGGTAAAGATGATTGGATTTTGTTTAATGATTCCTTCCAATCTTTGGCACCACAATCTTCTTCAACGGAACGATCAAACCGTCCTCCGGGAGAAGGCCTTTCCTCATCTGCCGGGACCATGCTTAAGGATACACGTTTACCATCAATACCCTTGACACGAACTTGAACATCATCAGCAACCTTGACTACATCTTTCACTTGATTTACATGTCCATTGGTAAGTACTGAAATATGAACTAGTCCAAACAATTCACCTTCTACCTTGGATTGAAGTTGTGTTGCATCAACTTTCACAAATGCGCCAAAGTCAACAACACCTACAACTTTACCTTTTACAAACTTATCGGTATCCCATCCCATTTCGACAAGATTTTCACGCACAACACGATCATCTTGACGACGTTTCTTGAATGATGGTGTTTTTTTGGTAGTTTTTTTCGTAGAACTTACTTTTGGACTGCTTCTAGTAATCACCACGTTGTCGATATCATACTTGTCAACACACCTTTTATCATCCTCCTCAATGTAGGGTTGATAATATGGTTTTTCATCTTCCGCAGCCACCATGCTCAAAATAAGTTTCTTATTACGAATATCAGTTAAACGAATTGGAACTTTATCACCTACATGAACAACATCTGTTACCTTTTCTATGTGATCGGGTGAAAGTGAAGAAATATGTACCATTCCATCAATTTCAGCTGGACATGTTATTTCTGAGTTGATATCACTTGCATCAAATCGTACAAATGCACCGTATTGTACTACATTTGTAACTGTCCCTTGTGCAAATGTATCAGGATTCCAATCTTTTTGTAAAAGTTGTTGGCGTACTTTATCAACGTGATCTGCAGATAACGTTCTTTCACCAATTTCATGTTGCTGTTTTTTTGGTTTCTTGGTGGTCGTCATTGTTGTAGAAGGTAATGGTTCGTTGTCATCCATAAAGTGGCTGTCATTAGTAGGAATTGCCATGTCTTCATCTTGGACGTTGTGATCGCCAATGTCAAGCATGGTGAATTCAATTTTATAGCGTTGTAAATCAATAGATTTAATTTTCGTATGAACAGTATCACCTACAGTAAACCAATCATTTGGGTCACTTACAAATTTAGTACTAATGTTTGATTTGTGTAGTAAGCCATCTGATCTGGCACCAATATCAATAAAGACACCATATGGGTAAATAGCCTTGACACGTCCTGTAATTTCCTCTCCTTCATTTAAATCTTCAAGTGGTGTACGACGTGGTTGAGGGTGTTTCTGTTCTTGTTCTTCTTTGTTTTTATTTTGACGAAAGACAATGGATTCACCGGGATGTTTCGTATCATCTTCGGTGTAATAAAGTTGTGTCGGAGATGACGACACCAACTTTGCTTTACTTGGAAGGGGAGGTGTAAACGCTACGTACCGTACGTGTATATCAATTGTGGAAGGGAGCCGGAAATATACAAATGCAAATCTCATGGTGAGAAAGAACACATCATTCATTACATGTGAAGTACGCAGTGTTGACACAGTAGAGATGACTACTGCACGACAAGGAAATCTTCTTACCGAACACTGTAGAGTAATCGCTCGAGAGAGTCATGGATACAACCATGGTCAATGCTACTAAAACACTATTGGAGAAACGCATGGTCTTCTATGGATCACGTCAATGTAATGTAATTTATGATGCCGTTTTCTAAATTTGTGTGAAAGACAAGAAAGATATGAAATATAATGATATTTTGTGCCCTTGGCAGAAATGATGGCACAGAACGCAGAACACCCACCTGATTGGTGTGATGGATGTGTCAAGAAAAAAAGAAGACATGCAGAAAAAGTTGCTTGGTTCTCACACAGATGGCTGCGAGAGTCTGTGTCTCTGCAAATGCTTCGTCCAGTCACCGGTATGTAGAAACATATGGCATTTGGATTGTTCTGAGTTTTCATTGGTCGAATTCTGGTACAATCGTGCATTCTGTCAATCGTTCTTAACGGACGTCTTACAGACTTTCTTAAAATGGTTGCCAGTAGAATTTTTTCTGTAAGATAAATCTAGAGGGAGCAATACAGTCAGACTAGAGGAGGAACTACAAGGAGTGACTGGATCTTTTTGGTTTTTTTTCTTTGGGTGGCGTAACGAAACTGACGAGGCGATGACGACATCACATCACTATTTTTTATAACGTTGTTTGGAGTGCTTATGTACAAAGGTCACAAAAGGATCGGACTAAACTGTACAACAGCCTCAACACTTTTTGGTGAAGAACAATTTGAAAGTATTACCAAGGGATATTACATTTCAACGCCCAAAAAAGAAAGATACCACCGAAAAATTAATGAGAATGATGATGAGTACAACGGGTGATGCATTTGCAACAGTAGCGCTCTTTTGTGTTATCTTGGTAGGTTCCTATAAAGTAACAAATGCATTGGCTAGTGGTAGTACTCCAACATCAGCAACAAGAGGAAGTTCCAATATTTCTTCTGGCAAACATCAAATTTATGATATGGTTGTTATTGGTGGTGGATCTGCTGGACTTACAGCTGCCAAACTTGCTGCAACCTTTGGTAAGAGCGTTGTAATTGTGGAAGAAGAACGTATGGGTGGTGATTGTACATGGACAGGATGTGTACCAAGTAAATCAATTATTAAATCAGCGGAAGTTGCACATTATGTACGTAATGCTAAAAAGTATGGTATTAATATCAATGATGATGCTGATTGCGTCAAAGTAGATATGAAGGCTGTCAAAGATCGTGTCAAGGCGAATATTGAACAAATTTACAAAGAAGATGATTCACCCGAAGCTATGGAGAAACTTGGCATTGATACACTTACAGGGAGAGCTACGTTTGATACTGCTACTACACTTACGATAACATCCAAAGATGGAAGTGCAGGAGCCACGACGACAACATTGGAAGCCAAGGAAGGGATTGTGATTGCAACCGGTGCCAAACCACGCCGTCCTACCGATCGAATTCCGGGATTAGAAAATGTAAACTACATTACCTATGAAGAAGTTTTTGACTTAGACGTATTACCTCCCAAAATGACAGTCATAGGTGGTGGACCTATTGGATGTGAATTGGCCCAAACATTTGCTAGACTTGGAAGTGATGTTACACAAATAGCTAAAAAATTGATACCCAGGGAAGAAGCAGAAGCAAGTTGTATCCTTGAAGAAGTGTTTCAAGCGGAGGGAATCAATCTTGTGAAGGGCTCGGCATTGAGTGTTGAATCAGATGGGGAAACTGGTCATATTGCTACCTGTAAGCTTTCGGATGGAACTACTATTACAGTCAAGGGTGATTTATTGTTGGTTGCTACGGGTAGGACACCAAATGTGAAAAATATGGGATTGGAAAAAATCGGCATTGATCTCAATGAAAGAGGAGGTATTGAAGTCAATAAGAAACTTTATACAGGTGTTAAAAATGTATACGCTGCTGGTGATTGCACTGGAGACAAGCAATTGTAAGTTACCTTCTCGTTTTTGGCCTGTCCTAGTCTCTCATGGTGGCATTGCATGTCTCTCCTGGCTCACCGTTTAATACTGAACACAAACTATTGCCAATATGTTGTCACCTACTTTTTCATAATTTAGTACGCATTATGCTGGTTTTCAGGGTGCTATTGCTGCCAGAAATATTCTGTTACCATTGACAGACCCTGGCCAACTTGATATTGTACCAGCAACGACATTTACAGATCCAGAGGTTGGGTCGGTAGGTTTGACAGAGGAGCAAGCAAAGGCTGAATATGGCGTAGACAGGGTCTTGACAGCTATACAACATCTAAAGCATGTAGATCGTGCCGTAACCGCGGGGGACGAAAGGGGATTCATCAAAGTAATCTATCTTAAGAAGAACTTTCGAATTCTAGGCGCTAGTATTGTTTCTCCAGCCGCAGGTGAAATGATATCCGAATTAAGCGTTGCCATCAAAGCTAAAATGGGCTTTGAGCAATTAGCAACAGTTATGCATGCCTATCCAACATACAGCTTTGCTCTCCAGGTCATGGCTGCTGATATTTGTAAGTGTTGAACACGGGATGGTGTAAATCGATCTCTAGCCCTTTCCCCACTTTGTCCTAACATCTTTGAGTACTCTCGTTGTTTCTTTCTTTTCAGATTATGCGAAAACATTAAAGACTAAACCAATCCTTGATTTTCTCAAGAGACTTGGACTGTAATTCAAAAGTTGGATTAGTCTATCAATTTTAAGTGCTTACAGATAGATTTTTAATCAATAATACAACATTGAACATGACCGCGGCTAGCAGAATTTTTCGATTTTGTTTGGATTCTTCTGTCAATAATTCCTCCTCTTCGTCAGCAGCAGTATTCCCTGTATGGATAGTATAGTCGATCTTTTCTTTATCTTTGTACTTTCCATAATTTCCTATGAAAGATGAAAACCTGTCAGCCATGAAACACCCAACGAAGTCGACCACGAATAGAGACCACAGTCTAAGTCTGAACGAAAGCTCGGGAAGGTGACGGAGGTCTAGGAAGTCATTCAACATTGGGATCGCTTCAAAGACACATGCACCCACGAATGCTAGGCATGCAGCAATCGCCATACACATTTGACGGCTTTCAAGAATACTTCCACAGAACGGTTTCCCCTTATGGTTAACAATTGTTGTGGCAGCATTTTGGAAAATACTTAATAAAAAGACAATGTTGGTCGTATAATTCGGTCGGAAGGGAGGCCGCCCGAATATATTGAACACACTCCTCTTAGACTTATCTTCAGTTTCATCATCAGTGGTCGTTCTTGCAAGACCTGCAACCAGAAGCTCCATGATAGTCTGGTGTTTGGGACCAACACCGTGGTGCTTCTTCCACTTAATCTTTGGCACGTTGCTTTTTAAAACACTATGCTGATGTTCAAGCTGGTTTGCGAACTTGACACCCGAAGTCAACGTCATCAGGTGTATCCCAGCCTGTGCCAAGATAGAAAAAGCACTAGAGAGATCAAACATCGACTTGACTGGGCGAGTGCCAGTGAGTTTTGGACGAGGAGTACAAGAAGCTGCGTACGACGCCTGGTCAATAGCCATGTAGAAGAAAAACTCAAAGTTGAACATCTTGGGTCCATAGCGGAAGTTATCCCTGTACAGAGTTGCTAGATTGTAGCAAGACATTAGGCAGTTGAGAGCGATTGTCTGTTGCATTGCCAAAGAACACGCAGCAGTGGCAACCCCTGCTCGCATCAAAGCATCGACGCCATCAATAGCAGGGCGCAGACACGAAAATGGAGCAGCAAGAGATGCCTCGCCCGGCTTAATGGCCAAAGCACTATCGTTTTCGTCGTCGTGCATCAAAACATCATCAGTCGATGTGTCTTTTCCTTTAAGAGCCAACTTTCTCATTCGGTCCTCTTCTGCTAGGACGCGAGCAGCCCCCCCTCCTCCTTTTCGCAGTTGTTTTGCTCGCTCACGTTCCTCTCTATAAACATTGAATACAGCCTTGGAAAGATCTTTGATGTCCTGAAAGCTGAAATTTGGCTGCTGTCCATCCCCATTTCGAAGCGCGGCGGCTTGGTGTACCTCCAGTATGGCTTCATCCATTTTTGCCTTTACACGAGCCCGGGATGCTGCAGCAGATTCCCCAATTCCGGCGCTTCTTAAATCATCTTTGAGTTTCATTGAACTGCGAGAACTAGCTCTATTCTTTCCTATTCTTTTCTCTTTTAGCTTTTGTCTTCGCCTGTCATCTTCAATGTCATTGCTAATATCTGTGGTTATGGTCTCGTCTCCGTACCCATTGAGCAAAGCTACTGCTGCATCAGCAGCTTTCATCGCAGCAACGTCATTTACCCCATCACCTTTACGATGTGAACAAAATGCCAAGAATTTGAGAAGCTGATCAGTAATTTTTTCGGTATATGCATGTTTACCGGGGAGGACTTACCGCACATCAATACATTACTTCCGCATTTCTCTCGAAGATTCGTCACAACAGATTTCTTGACCCTCGGAGAAGCCCTTGCAATGATCGATAAACGAAATAAGTTCTTACGGAACGCTTCGTGTCCATCGCTTTCAGTTGATAGTATCTTTTCAACTGCGCTACCTGTTGCCGCGATTGTGCAGTCACCCCGAACCACCTGTTCCAGGATCGTTTTCAAAGTTTTAGAAGAAAATTTTTGAGTACTTACAGTCTTTTTACCTTTGCTGCGAGTCTTTTTCTTCGATAGTTGTGAGATCGTTTTCAGTACAAGATCAGCTTCAACCGTATCATGGTCAACATCCAGGACAACAATTGTATCACTATTTAGCAGTCCAGCCTTTCTTCCTACCGAAATCGCTGCATCCACACCATCACCTGTATAGATACAATTTATGCAGCAAACAAGAGATCATTACAAAGGATGTTGTAAGCCAATAAGACCAACAACGTTTGGTGATCATTACTGTAATTAAAATTACCTGTCAGCATCATCGCCTTAACTCCTGCACTTTTTATACCGTTAATCACTCTCAAAGTGCTTGGGCGTAAAGATGCATCAAAGCAAGCAAATCCAACAAAATTGAAGGACTTGACGGCATCATCGCTACAAGGTTCCAAGCTATCTCTATGGAGATTCCTTGCGGCATGCCTGGCACTGGCCAAAGTATTATTCATGTCAATTTCGTTTTGGGGAACCCCATTTGGAAAGAGTACATCCAGTAATGATGTGTCTTCAGTCATATCTTTCGCTGATAACGCGATAGTACGAAATCCGTCATCTTCTAGCTTCTGAACTTTTTGTGAATACCAACGATCGAATGCCTTGCTGTCGCTTCCAGAGGCAGTGACAGATTTTTGTAAAGTATCTGGAGAACCTTTTACTACTTTCCACAATCGGTACGATCCATCTTCATGGCGGACTAGAATTAGTGCAGACGACATTCGCCTACTTGGATCAAAAGGAAATGTTTTGACTTGCCATAATTTAGTTGTTGATGTAGTCTTAGATGATTTTCCTTTCAACTTTCCTTTTCGAGTGTAGCAGTCTTCTTTCGAGTCATAAATCCACCCGGAGTATTTCAGTGATGCCAAGTCGAGTGGATCGCCCACCAAATTGTTCTTGCCAAGACTAATGAGAGAATGGCAGCCCCCCAAAACGGCATCCGTCATATCATACGTACCCTTTTCGCTCACTTTTTGTGATGGTGGAACAAGGAACGAAAGAGACTGCGTGTCGGCAGTCAGTGTTCCGGTTTTGTCGAAAACGACCATGTCTACATAAGCCGAAGTCAAAAGCGACCCAGGTTCTGAACAAACGACGTCTGCATCTTGGCGCAATTTCATAGAACATGATTGTGCTACCGATGAAAGAGCTAATGGAATATCCGAAGGGATCGATGCTATTGCAATTCGGCTACACTGAATAACTCTTCTGAAAGGTGAAGCTTCTTTCCTTGGTTTGTCGACACCGGCTCCGCCCCCTATCGTCAACGACGGGATGAAGAGAGATGCACATGCTACCAAAGCAAATAAGGATAGACTCACAATCAAGCGTAGAGCATCTTTTTCTGTGTGTTCGTTCGATATAGCACCAACACGGCCACTACTCCGAGCAAGTGCACGCATGAGTTCTCCACGAGATGAATATGAACCGGTCCTTAGAGTGAGGAATTTAGCACAATTTTTTCCACCTCTAATGAGTTTCTTTGGTAATGGAGGGTGTTGGGAGTTTTCTTCTGCTATATTATCCTGATTTGCACAACGGAGTAATGACGTCCCAGCAAATAATACAGAATTTCTGTGAAGAGTCATCATATCAAGATTTCCAGATGCACTGTCCCCTTCCAAGTCGACATCGATGGGAATCTTGGATTGTGGTACGCTTTCTCCTGTCAGTACAGCTTCGTTCGCAATGCAGTCACCTTCCATAAGTAAGGCATCTACTGGCATAACAAGCTCCTGTGATCTGCTTGTTAAAGAACCAAGTACAAAGACATCCCCAGGAAGTAAGTCAACTGCAGAAATTTGAACCCAATGTAATGCCGTTCGTTTTGATTTCTTCTTTTTCATTTTTGTAGCATTTTCTTTCTTGGGTCGTAAAGCCCATACCTCCATTGCCCCGGTATCTTCTACGTTCCCCTTAACTTCTTGTGCCAACTCTTGTGCTGAAACAATACTTCGACGAGCATTCCAATAATGATGAACCAACGTTTGAAAAAGACCCAAAAGTGAGGAAAAGATATTCTCCTCTAACACATTCAGTAGACGTCCCATCATTTGTAATGCCACTAAAGGAGAGGAAATACGTTCGAAAAAGGCTGCTTGAACGGTTGGAGTGGGTAAAGATAAACTAGCATACGGACCAAATCTTTCGGTAGCCAAGGATAAACGTGATGGTGTACACAGACCGGATGTTACATCTGTAGACAATAAGTCTCGAAGTGGTGTATTTGTATGCAAGGTCGGACTACCGTCAATACTTCTTGGTTGTTGTTGTTGTTTTGGATTAAATGGATCACAATATATTCTTCGATGATTCAGTTCAAAAAAGTATGGATATGGATGAGCATGGCATGATACGATTATATCCTTGTTGTCGTCATCTTTGGCAGTAGGACTACTCTCAGATTTATATAATGGTCGAACTACCAATGCCTTACCATCACTTTCGAAATCTTGTTGTTCCCTTGGTACTGATACTAAAACACAAGCACCGGTAGCCTCGGTAGAGGAATATAAACTGTTCTTTTTCGTGTTATTGGAAAGAGTCTTTTTGTTGTTTGTTCTGGATAATGATAACGCACTCTGTAACATTTTGGTAGTTGTAGCATCCTTGCCAGGATTATGGTATTGTTTATAATCATACAATACACGAAGTTGAATAAACCATTGTGGAAACAAAACTGTCATACCCACTCCTAATCCAACAGATGCTAATAAACCCAATAAAGGCATAGAAGATGGTAAAAATCTTGGTGGAAGGATATCATTTGTCGAACTTGCCAATTTGTGAGCCAATACTTCATCAAAGTCTGAAATTATGCGATTTGTACTACTAGCAATACCTTGGTTTCCATAGATCAATTGAAAGACAGCATTTGTATATGGCATCCCTGCAGTTTGGATACAATGGAATAAGGATATAACAAAGAATATCATGGCTACCCATCGAATAAGAATGGAAAGACTCATCCTTCTTGGAACAAGGAGCGATTGGACTGTTGGAAGAAGCAGTGATTGTTCGAATGATTCATTACTTGCAAGTTGTGATGATTTGGTTGTTGTTGTTGATGATGATCTCGCTTTGCTGTTGTCATTTTCATTGGCAACGTTGCCAATTTGTTCTTTGCGTTTCTTCTTTTTCCCACTACTATTACTACGTGAACTTTTAGTAGCTTTGTTGTTTCGTTTGGAAGATATATTTTGAGCTCCTCCTCGTACAAGTAAAGCATGATTATTGTTTGGTAGAACAGTGGAAGAAGGGACAAAAAACTTCTGTCTAGGGGTTGATGAGACACCACCAATATTATTATGAATTGAAGTTTGTCTATTCAAATGATGAGTTGCCAAAATTTGATGGATATCAATTAAAAATATTCCTACAACTAACCAAAAATGACATTGCTGCCGTTTCATAGCAACCATATTTGATAAAATTATTGTTTCATTTGAGCTTTGCGTAAATTTGTTTCGATACGGTTTTACCAGGATATTGTTTATAAATGGGAAGGAAATAATATCAATGTTCAATTTTGAATACTGCTGTAGCTAGCTAGCAAAGTAAATGACGAGAACTTTTGAAAGTTGTAATGCTTTGTTGTGGACACACGGTGGATATGTGCCGATCGATTGAAACACAATTTTTGAAAAGTGAGGCGTGGAATCAAGAGAAGTGATGTGTTGCATTGGTTGGGATGGAGGAATGTTGGACAGATCCTCTCGGATGGAACTCATGTGGGACGCAGATTTGGATGATGAAGGATGATGTTTTCAAAATACCAAGAGAACCCGGAACAAGTAGATCGCGCATGTCCCGTGCGATGGAAACACAAAACTTGTAACTTCAAGGTCTGTCTTCTGTCATTTTTAAAAAATTTCGCGACATGCTCGCCCGCCACGCCACGCACGTGGTTTGTGTTGTTCTTTTCAGTGGTTCAGCGAGAACTAGACTACTTTATGTGTCGTACAGTAGCAGGCGCGAGTGTCGCAACACCCACACACACAGCATCCCCACAAACGAAAGAACATTGCGTACCCAACACAACCACCACGATAGAACAAAGCATATCTCGACAAGAAGGCATACACTTCTTCCAGTTCTCCATTTACCATCATTCCATCTCTCTCTTTTTTATTTAAAACCACCCAAAAAAATGAAACTCTTTACTTCCACAATCTTGTTCAGTCTTGTTCTTTCAACTGTAACAGCCTTTATGGCACCTGTAGCACAACCTGCTGCTTCCGTCAAGACAACGTCTGCTCTATTCATGGCAGATGCCGTCCAAAATAAACAAAAGGAATATGGAAAGTCATTGGAATTACCTACTACCTACGTTCGTTGCGGAAGATGTCAATCTGTATATGCCATGACAGCTGATGATTTGGGTAACGGCAAAGGAAGGTACGTTGGTGTTGTCCCTTGTGTTTCGTTGTTGTAAAATCATAGTGATGTTTTTCTGTAGAGTATGTATGACTGCATGAATCTTTTGCACTCAACTCCTTTTTTACTGTTATCACTTTTTTACAATTGCAATACGATAGCCGTTTAGAATGCAGTGTATGTAAACATTCATGGTTTCAATCGCGTGAACGTTTAATGGATATTCGTGATGGGTATGAATTAGTGACATTACCAGATCAGGATAAGGAACGTATAGCCTTGAATTTAGAAGAAGGCAAATCAGCTAACTTTATGGGTGAAATTAAGCTGTATGTGGGTAATATTTCCTTTGAATGTGACGAAGATCAAATTCGTGAAGTGTTTGAAGAAATTGGTGGTGTCGGTGATGTATCCTTGGTCAAGGATGACCTTGGACGTAATCGTGGATTTGGCTTCGTCACCATGAGAAACAAAGCAGATGGTGAAGCCGCCATGGAAAAGTTAGATGGATCAGAAGTGAATGGACGTAATATTGCTGTACGTGAATCTACTAATTAAACATCTTTTGATACATACACACACAGAGAGAGTGAGAGTACGTACACATTGTATATATGGTGGAAAAGATGAATGATGGGCGATACCGAGAAAAAGAAGAAACAAAAAATCATCATTATCAGTTTTCTTTTTTTCAAAGAATCTTTTATACTCTGCATATATCGTGCTACATGTACATATACAAATTTACTACTTTGGAGTAATCCTGTGACAAAAAAAGGCGTGTAAACTAATCTCTCCTGTGTTTGTAAATCAATTGTACTTAACAAAAGATAATATAGAAGCTCTTTTTCTGTAAAGTTGTTTGTGTCTTACAACTTTTGGTTTGCTCATATGTGTCGTGCGTGAGGAAAGCGAAGGGCTGAATGTCACATAACAAGAAGACACTGTGTACTAGAATGAATTTGCCGAGGCGTATGGAAAGACTCTTGCGGTGGCATCACTGGTGCCATCAGTGTTCCATGGATTCACTCTACCAAAAGATAGACTCCGTGGAAAGATTTCACCCTGATGCACTTACTATCTTCGCTATTCTAACTTTAATTATTTGCAAGACACCAGTACTTTCATCTTTGTCCTCTAGTATTCCTCTGGTATATAGTATGCTGGCGGCCCGTATACAATGCTTCCACGATAGACAATACAAATGGCAGAAATCTCAAATCATTTTTCGCCAAAACACTTTTGATCTACCCATATCAAGAGTGAACTGCATTTGATAGCTCTTTGCCACGTTTCCCCTCCTCAAACTCTCGAATGTTACTGAGGGTAATATCAACCATGGCTGTCTGAGCTTCCATAGTTAAAGAGCCTTGGTGCCCAGTTACAATTACATTGTTAAAGGTCGTGAGGCGGGCAAGGTAGTCGTCCGCAATAACCTTGTTTGAATAATCTTCAAAGAAATATGCACTCTCTTCCTCATAGACATCTAGTCCAGCATAGCCAATCTTTCCGCTCTTGAGACCATCAAGAAGAGCTTTGGTATCTACCAGAGCACCACGGGCCGTGTTGATCAACATGACCCCTTCTTTCATTTTTGAGACAGCATCCTCGTCAATCAAATGAAATGTTGAGGGGAGAAGAGGGGCATGGAGACTGATGATATCGGACTTTCGAATAAGCTCGTCCATTTCCACGTATTCGATTCCCAATTCTTCGATCAGTGTCTCGTTTGGATACAAATCTTGTGCCAGAATTTTGCAGCCGAATCCATGGAGAATGCGAATCAAAGCTGCTCCAATTCTCCCAGTACCCACAACTCCGACAGTACGGCCATGCATGTTGAAGCCAACTAGGCCAGCCAGAGTATAATTTCCTTCTCTTACTCTATTGCTTGCTCTATGAATACGACGATTCAGGGTCATCATGAGAGCAACTGCGTGCTCTGCAATGGCTTCAGGGGAGTAGGCAGGGACTCTAGCAATACTGATCCTAACCCTTTCACAGGCAGCAACATCAACATTGTTGGTTCCGGCACAACGCATGGCAATCATCTCGACCCCAAGTGCCGCTAACTCTTCCACTACATCGGCATCCAAGCAATCATTGGCACTTGCAACAACGACACGAGAGCCTGCAGCCAGAGAGACAGTTTTTTGGGTCAGACGATCGGAGAAAAAATGCAAGAGATACTTGTTTTCGTTTCGTTCTTGGTATAAATTATTTCTGAATGGTGTGGCATGAAAAAAAGCTATATGCATCCCAGGCTCTGCCTCTTTTGCCAAGAGCTTTGCAACCAAAGAACTCTGGCGATTCAGATGTCCCGTCACGTGTGAAAGAAGGCTTCTGGCAATATCACCATGTTCAACGAGAAGACGATCAAAGCGACTATAGTCGAGTCCCCATACAACACAGTGTGTGTTAGCTTTGAGTGTTGCTGATCTCTTCTTTTGGCCAAACAAGCCCATCTCGCCTGCAATGTCTCCATTTTTCAAGCTAGCAAGTTCTACCCTTACTCCTTCTTCGGTTGCTTTCAGTACAGCGACCTCACCAGACTCAATAATGAACATTCGTTTCCCAATTTCGCCTTCACTGCACAAAAGCTGATCTGGTTTGAATTCGTATGGTTGAAGATTCGTTTTGATCAGTGACAAGGTTTCATCGCTAAGGTTATGGAAACACTTCACTTTTCGAATAGGATCGTCAGAAGACACCATGGAGCCCGACATTGTCTTTTTTTCTTTACTTGTCATTTTGACCTTGCTGAATCACTTTTCACTATCGCAACTGCCTTTCGTTTGTTTGTCGAGTTTTTTTTTCCATTTTTGACAGCCAGCATGACAAGGCTCTCCTTGTTCTATCGCGTGAAATCGGAATTCTTGTTCGAAAACACCCAAAAAGTGTTGTGACCATCAGGGTTCGCGTTCAGTCATGAGTTCGCGTTGGCCAGTCACGAATACAGTGGTCACGAACTGGCTCGATTACTTTTTTTCACAAAAATTGGCAAATGATGGGCAGCAGAATGAAGTTGACAAAAGTAAAGACATGATGAAATTAAAAATGTATTTAACTATACTTGTTGTAAATAACAACAAAGTTCAGATATTTAAGTGTGAAGGTACTAGGGACTGTCACGAGTACGCTGAGGATTATTTGTGGTCCGAACAAGGTAATAATGGATGCTATGGATCAGACCATGAATTGAATTGTGCTGCCCCGTGTGGCTGGTATATGGAGGCGTGTATACAATGTTTCCACGATGGACAATACAAATGGCCCCAGCAGCAAATATAGATAAGGCGCTGCTAGAAGTACAGTACGAACGGCATTGATAGGCGCTAGCATGATGTAAATACCCAGGAGTATTGAGATATGGAAGAGGCGATCGAAACGATTTTGATACAAATAAGGGTGATATAAAACGAAAACAGACGGGATTATCAGACTGTAGAACTCTTGCAGAAAAACCTGTTAAACATAAAAATATAAACCTACGACGTGAAATTATTACTCATTTCGATGAAATATTATTTTGATCCTGCGTCTGTTCTACAGACTATTTCGTCGGAGCGGAAGAAGTGGGGAGACTTGATATGAGTACCAGTAAATTCTTCGTCCTATGTTTTTGATAAAATCTGTTGATACAGTTGTAAATCAAAGTATTGCGTACTTCAAAAACACTTTACGTTTCCTTTTTTAATTGATAACTAAAAGTCACCACAGCCACCACCGGAAAAATCTCCTCCACCTCCTCCGCTGTCACAACCACCACCGGAAAATCCTCCTCCACCTCCTCCGCTATCGCAACCACCGCTGGAAAATCCTCCCCCGCCTCCTCCACCAGAAAAATCACCTCCACCGCTGGAAAATCCTCCTCCGCCTCCACTAAAAAAACCGCCGCCACCTCCTCCACTGTAGGTAGGACTACCAAACCACCATCTGTTCGGTTTATAAGTTTCATCGTTATCATTATTCATTTTTGTATTATTCATACCACTGCTAACTGGCACAGGTATTTCATTCATGGTTGTGTTAGTAGTATGTGTACGAGTGCGTACTTTACTTGTGGATGATGATTTGCCACACTGCATTACACCAGTGCAACAGCCAACAATAACACACATTAGTACTGTCGGGACGATAATAATAACAGCAAGTATGATTTCTCCATTTTTGCTGTTAAATGTGCAATCGAGTTTTGATTCAAATGGGTCAGATCCGAATGAATGATCATTGCAACCACCAAAAAAAGCGCTGTTCAACGTTTCGCCGCAAACACAAACATCTGGGTTGTCAAAAGGGCTGTCACCGCACCAGGTACAACCTTTCCTAACGCATATTTTGCACTCAGTTTTATTGGCTACACAAAGTAAGAATTGCAGTTGAACAACTATCACTAGCAAAAGTAATTGCTGTTGTTGTTGTGTTTTCATTTTAATCATGGATAAAAGGACGATGATCTTAATTTTTATGCTTGTTTGATTTCACAACGGTTGTCCACGCTTTGCCACCAAATAATTCAAAGAATTCATCATCCCCGTAAGCCAGTTCACGACTGAAAAATTACGCCTTTGCCGGTACTTGGTTTTATTCGTATGTACGGAAGACAAAAAAGAGATCGACATTTTGACACTCTTGTACCGTGTACTACCGCTACTTCACTTGTCGCGACTTGACTATTACGTCCGTCCGTCGGGGACAAAAGTGCGCGGTAGAAATCGAGTGAATCACACCCAATCAAAAAGTATCAGCCGTGCTTTCCGTACAAAAGATTTGGGACTTTGCCGCATCCCTCCCTCCATGTCAACCATCCCACACATCATCGCCCATGGCCCAATAACATCGGCATCATCAACAAAATTCAAGAGTCCCTCATTATCAACGCACACGCACGCAGTACATTAAAATAAGATCAATAACAAAAATGTCGACGATTACGTTAAATCCATCTTCATCCAATAATGTCCCTTCTCTGTCTTCCAACAACAGTGGTAACATTTCACCATCTGAAATGAAATATATTGTAGAAGGTTGTCGTGATAACATGAGACTCGATGGTCGAACATGTAAAGATTATCGTCCTTATACACTTTCTACACATTCGAGTACAACAACCACGAGCAGTGGTGGTGGTGGTGGTAATGATGATGGTGTAGGACCCTTGGTTTTATCAAATGGATCTGCAAGAATTATGTTACCTGGGGGTGGCACACACATTTTATGTTCCGTCAAGGCAGATTTAGTTCATCCAGCACCAGGGATTGTCCCTAGTGAGGGTGTTGTAGAATTACATGTTGATCATGCTGTATCGCCATCCTCATCGTCACGTCATAAACGTCGTCAGGCAGATATGGAATTACAATCCTTGTTGCGTAAATTGTGGTTACCACATGCGGTAGATCGTCAAGGCTTATGTATTGTTCCACATCAATACGCATGGAGATTAAATATTGATTTATTAATATTTTCTAGTCAGGGTAACATTGTTGATATTTGTGCCATGGTGATGCGTGCTGCTCTACAACATACCAAATTACCTAAAATTACCCCCATTTCTGGATCGGATGTTTCTTCTGGTAAAACAGATGGTACCAGTATCAGTGGTGAAAAGGCAAATAAATCATCGTCAGCGACATCTGATTTGACTGTGGATGGTGATATAGTTCATGCTACATTACCACCTGGTGTGGAACATTGTCCCATTATTGTCACTACCAATGTCATGAAATGTCGTCCTACCGTCATGGTGTTAGATGCGACAAAGGAAGAAGAAGCATGTTCATCCTGTCAAGTTAGTGTAGCTGTAGACCCACAACAACGTGTATGTGGTATTCAAAAACATAGTTCCGCAGGAACTGTTGCATTTGGTATGATTCATAATGTGACAACTACAGCTGTTCAAGCTTCCAAACATGTATTTGATTTTTTATCTTACAACAATACCGACAACAGTAACATGGAACCTCATGATTTATTACAAAATCATTTTCATATTAGATGATACTAATGATACTAATACAAACATAGAACACTAGACATATGAATATCTTTTTCAATATAAATGCAAAATGCTTTCTCTATTATTTTAAATATTGTTCAAGTTGCCTTTATTTTTAAAGTTCAAGTCAAGGATGTTTATCATTATGGTAAGGCTTGTGTGCCATTTCTATGAGTAGGATTGTTTTGCGAGTTATCATTTTCCCGTGTCGTCTTAGGGGCATTATCCACAACATTTTGTGAATTCATTATCTTCATCGTGATTGTCTGTTTCTGTGGGCGGGGTAGGGCTGCTACTTGGATTACTCCTTGATACTGTTGTTCTGACTTTGATTTGCTACGGGTAGTAGTGGCCAATCAGATCTCATGGTAACTCTTCCAAACATGAACCTAGCGGGTGTTGCCCAACCCAAGAGAGACATTTTCTTTAGTAGTATAGGAAATTTCGCACTAGCTTCATTTTTAGATTCTTCAATCAAATCGAAACAATCACGAGTTCTCATCATACTGGTGGTAGTAGCAGTTGAGTCATCTTGGGAAGATGTTTCCTGTGCTTTTTTCACCAATTTACGACGCAAAATGCTCAAGGCCAAGGTTCCCTTTACAATATCCACATTTTTCGCATCGACATGAAGTACGACATGACAATTGGCGGCTGGATCTGGAATCATCCTTCTTTTTTTACGGCGATTCTTAACGTCGGCACCGACGACCAATAAGAATTTTTCATTTGAAAAGATGGTCATTAGATTGGATAATTCGTCAGGTGCAAGTTTGGCACGTCCCATCGATCCAAAGGCTATCGCTCGTCGTTCTAAATCTTGAGGTGGTAAAAAGATTTTTTCTGACTTGGACATTTCGGTAGGTGTTGGAATGACCACATGAGATTGTTCTTCGGTGGACTCTACAAATTTATTCACCACTTGAATTAAGCGTTCAAAATTCAATACACGAAATTCAACGGCACTTATTTCCTTGTACATGCAGAATATTTCAAAGGTTTGAAGCATGATGTAGAGTAATAAGACACGTCGTGTCGACATGCCAATTAGACGTGATAACATGACACCACTCCCAATACCCAAGAGGTCTACCACCGCAATTTGTGCTTCACCCTTGGCAACAATGTCACCAATGTTTTCACGGGATCCGTCACGGAAGGAATTGTACAAGGCCGTACGTGTCGACGAACTGGTCAACATACTTATTTGTTTGAAACAATTGGACAAGGTGGCCCATAGTAAAAATAGTTGTGGAAAGATATAGGTGACAATTTCTAAAAAATTCCCAAGCGCAAATAAAAGGGACGAACGGAATCGCCAACGTTTGGCATCGGAATCAAATTTGCGTCCCATTTTGGATGCCCATAACATGCGTGTCATTTTACCCAAGGCATCCTTCAGTACCCAATTCATGGCTGCGGACAGTCCTAAATTCTTAGTTTTCAAACCTAACCCTAATAATAAACTTTGCGTACCAATGACATGTACATTGGCATTGACATAGCGTTGAAGGAATCTCCATTTGACAAATTTATAATACGAAGGTGCTACACCTTCAGGTAAAAAGGCAGCACGGAGTGTAGGTATAAATCGAGCACGTACTTTACGATTCAATTTCCCAAGTGGACCCATCCTCTTATTATTATTACTCCCGCCACTTGCACCATTGATACGTGATGAGGAAGTATGAGTGCCATCATTTTGTCTGCCATCATCATCATCATCATCAGTTAAAGGAACATATCGTTCCAATGTGGAATCATACACGAGAGGTGTTTTGTAACCATACAAAACATCAATCTCAGTTACCATTGGTGGAAAATTATTATTATGATTCTCTGCATTGTTGTCGATAGCATTAGATGAAGTCTGATAAAGTGATGTTTTGATTGTCGTTGGTGATGAAACGATATTATTTCTGCGATGTTCCAGTTGTAGCATGGATGATCCTATAAGGTTGCCCGCCTGGTCGAAACATCTGTTACTCTTTGTTGTCGTTGTAATCCCAGTAGTTGTCTTTCTACAATTTGATAAAGTATGCGGTACAATGAGGGCATCCACGAAATATCGGGAGGAGAGTCTTGAGAAGGATTCTATTGGTGTTGTCGTTGTGCAAGCAAATAGGATAAAAAACACTGACAATTTTGCAGCCATCATTTTTGTTGGTTTTTGTTGTCTTTTTTGCTTCCTCGAGTTTTTGGAACGATGCAATACTTCATCTTGTTTGTATGGAAATGATAGTGGTTTTTGAACATCCATGCAAGGCGTATGAGACATTTTCTAGAGGGTACTCTCCTTATGCTGTGATTGGAATTGTCAGTGTGAGGAAAGCCTGTGGTGCGATTTTGAGACTGTTTTGAATGTTCAAAAATGAGAGACTCAACATACGAATGGTGGAACATCAGTAGTGCACTGGGATGCTTGATATCATACCTGGTAGTTTGAATGATTGATTGATAGATGTGTTCGTCAGTAGCACAGCCAGCTGTCATGGTTACAAACGTTGTTGAAGCACCAGTCAAGATAACGGTTCTTCCTGAAACGAACGTAAAAAAGTAAAGTAGTTGGGATATGCTTTGCGCGGGAAAACGCGCGAAGAAGTGATATCTAGTATCTATCTACATAAGAACAGTAAAAGGTCAGCCAGTTCTACTCGAAGATGCAAAACTAACTTTGAGACTGAAGACGGTGTCAAAGGTTTGAGCTTTCATTTTTCTGGAAGACATAACCTGTTCGAAAGTGGTCAAAGCTCAAAGCTCTAAAAAAGGACAGCACTTTTACGGAGCATTGATTTTTGGCGCGCGCTTTTTTTTTGGATCTACTCTCGCCATTTCACTTGAACCCCCGATGGATCTTACTCTTTCTGCGTAGGCACCCGTGGGAAAGGTCCGACAAGAGTGAAGGTTCACAGAGCTTGTTCTTTGGGGGTTCTGCAACTGTGGAGTTACTGGACTTCTCTACCTCTTGTCGTATATATCACGTCATTGTTATAATTACAATTGGAGCATCCGACAGTTGTGCTCAAGCAGGACGCTGCCATGTCGATTGCTCAAGATCATCATTCCCCCTTGATCTCTCTTGTCGAGACGTTGACAGGGGCTTTTATACGGTGCTGGTGGAGTTGATTATATAGCGAGGCGGAAAGGGGGAAAGAAAGGGGAGGGGGGGAAAGAAAGA
>WKLE02003185.1:0-14387 GCA_014885115.2 Asterionellopsis glacialis
CTGCCTCTCGCCAATAATAACAAATCGAACAACCCAAGACGGCGCGAAAGGAAAGGGAAGACCAACAGTTACAGGCAGTCAACTCCGCATCTCTCAAAAGTCCGTAATATAGTCCACATCATAATCAATATATAGAATCATCACAGCAGTAACGAGTTTCGAGCAATTCCATCAGTTACTTTATAAAACACACAAGACAAAGAATGTCAGGAGGACAGCGATCAGCGTCGTCCGGTGGTGCAGCAGCATCTGTCGCTGCAGGATGTTCACTAAGTGAAGTTCGTTCACCTCGAAATGGTGGTGGAGGAGGTTACAACAACAATAACAACAATAATAACAATGGCAGCGGCACTGCTCAATTGCAGGGCACAGGTACGACGAGTGGCTCCACAGCAGCGGTCAACGATGAAGGATTGGCAGTATTTTCATGGGGACGTGGTGAAGATGGACAATTAGGGTTAGGTGATACCTCCGATCAAGATGAACCAACCTATGTCGATGCCTTGCGTGGCGTAGGTGTACGTCAAATAGCGTGTGGGTCTGGCCATACCGTTGTATTGACCACCGATGGTGAAGTTTATACGTGGGGACGTGGCGATGATGGACGCTTAGGTCATGGTGACAATGGATGGAAATACGTTCCACGTATTACACAAAGTTTAGCAGGACAAGTCGTTGTACAAGTTACTTGTGGATCGGTACGTCAGTAAACTCTATTGTCTGTAGCAAACAACCAGAAAGAATGCTATGTTTTATTCACCTTGCAGCTCTCCTTCTCTTTCTCTCTTCCTTTAAATAACAAAGTATCATACAGCGGCTGTCACGGGGAATGGTGACTTGTATACCTGGGGTGGTGGTATGTATGGGAAACTTGGACATGGAAACGAATCTGGACATTCCACACCGAAACGCGTTGAAGGACTGGTAGGGCTCGTTGTTTCCCAAATCGCATGTGGATCACGTCACACAGCTGTCATTACCTCCACAGGTGCCTTGTACACATGGGGCGATAAAGAAAATGGTGTCGCCGGACACGGAGACATTGAAGGACACCAATACACACCCAAACTATTAGAAAAATTAGCTGGCAAACGTATTGTTCAATTAAGTGCCTGTGGTTTCCACACTGGATGTTTGACGGACGCAGGTGAATTGTATACCTGGGGAGAAGGTAAATTTGGACGGCTGGGACATGGTGCCGAACGGAATTGTCATGCGCCACGACTGGTCGAAGCCTTGGTGGGCAAAAATCCACGTCAAGTGGCGTGTGGTGGATTCCATACCGCTGTTGTGACGGAAGAAGGGAAAATGTATACCTTTGGTGGTGGTGAACATGGACAACTAGGTCATGGTGATCGTATCAATAAGGTTAAACCAACCTTTGTGCAAGCGCTTGAAGGGATATTTGTATCTCAAATCACATGTGGATGGTCCCATTCCGTGGCCTTGACTTCGAATGGACGTGTCTATACATGGGGGAATGGTGATCATGGTAAATTAGGACATGGGAGTGGACGTAAAGTATCCGTACCCCACATGGTAGAAAAGTTGGAAGATCACCGTGTGGTTCGTGTCGCATCGTACAACGAACATACAGCGGCCCTAGTGGAACCATTCGATCAAAGTCCAGGGATCGCCGGTGGTGTCAATGCAATACCCGTCACAACAGCCTACGCCTCTCAGATGAGAGCCTTGGTTAACAATGAAGAATTTTCAGACATTACCTTTATGGTGGAAAATCAAACCCCCATTTACGCACACCGTGCCATACTGGCACAACGGTGTGAACACTTTGCAGCCATGTTTCGATCTGGCATGAGAGAAAGTGTCGAAGGTGTTATTACGATCCCCAGCATGACACGACAAGTCTTTTTGTTATTGTTGGAATACATTTATGCGGATTCCGTCAAGGTGGAATTAGAACACGCAGTGGAGTTGTACATTGCGGCTGACTTGTACCAATTAGAACGGTTACGAGATATGTGTTGTACAGTAGTGAAACGCAACTTAAATGCCGAAAATGCAGCACCCCTCCTGCAAGCGGCATCGGAAAATCATTGTCAAGTCCTCAAAGAAGTTTGTATGACATACATTGTGGATAACTTTGATATTGTATCGAAAACAGACGGTATCAAACATGTCAGTCACCCCCTACTACTTGAAATCTTGGCCATGAGACCGTGACGATGACGATGGTGATGACAATGGCAACACAATCCAAGAAAAGGAAGTAGCACCAGCCACAATGTTGTGGCTGTTCATGTACTATACCACACTGCTAGTATGCAACACATGCACGAAAACGAGGGCAAGGGACAGGAGATTTTTATACCGCAATCTGCGATATCTTTCTGTACTCGTTCACTAGAGACTCTCTCTCTGCAATTGACTGACAAAACATCATCTCTTGATTTTCAATCTATATGCTGTATTTATTAACATTATTAGAAAGAAAGAATTTTAGAATTAGACTTGGTTTTTCTGTGAGTTTGGCAACACCAGTACTTACTAGATACCACTGACTGCAACTCGTGGATGCCACTGTAACCAGTGGACGCCGGATACGCACCTAGAAGAAAGACGCAAACATGCTTCCCATAAGGAAGGACTAAAACCGAAATAGCAAACTACAAAAAACTCAATCTCTTGTCTTTGTACATGTTTTTGTTTTTTTAAATTTTGTTAGTTTAACGATTATGAGTTACGAAAGTATATACACAAATTATTTATTCGATGCACTGTATTCTCTATGGAATTTTTTGTTGGACAAAGTGATTATTGGTCATCACTATGAATGATTTAAAAGTTGTGTTGCGTTTCATTTGTTAGTTGTTGTCGTGGTAGTGGCTACTGTTGTTTTTGTTTAAACTTTGTAAAGGGAAGACATTGAATTTCCCCGATTTGGTTTTTGCTCTCTCGAATTTGTACACACAGAGAGATTGGTTTTATGCAACTTGTTTTTGATGAAAGAGTGTCCTTATCTTTTGTAATACTTTGGTGATGGACACTTGTTTGTTATTAATGGTGGGGTTGTTAAAAGTCGAACTTTTGGGTTTGGTTTTCAGAGTGACACTGCAGCAGGCGATGATCCCACAGGCGGACTCTGTTTTTGGTGTAACTTGTCGGTCATGAGATTTTGTTTCTTGACAGTTTCACTACATGCTCTACTGAATTTGCCATAATATTTCAATTGGGATCGTAGCAATTCCTTGTAGTACGTTAAGGCTTCAGCATAATCTTTGTTTTTGGAATTGGCGTATCCCAGATTATCTAGGGTTGCAATGACACGACTATTGTTGTCACCCCAAATACGCCGTTGCAGGTGCAATGCTTCCGAAAAGGAATTGATGGCATCCTTGAAATTCTTGCGTTTCAATTGGATAGACCCAACGTTACACAATGTTTCAGACACAGATTTTGGTTCATCCTGTTGCCTATACAGAGACAAGGCCTCACTAAAGGTTGCTTGTGCTGCCATGAGTTCCTTTGCATCATAGTACAAACAACCAATATGGCATAGGATCTGTGCGGATTGGACTTGGTGATCATCATGGTGGTCTCTTGATATATGGAGCGCATCCTTGAAAGCCTTGATGGCATCGTCGTGCTTTTTGAGTCTTGTTAAAACATGACCTAATTTGATGCAACTTGCTGCCACATCCTTGTGATACGGTCCCAAGGTTTGTTTCCTCAAGACAATAGCTTCATACAAGACGGATTCTGCTTCATCATATCGTCTGGCATGTAAGTGTACCATGGCGACATTATGGAGAGCTGTAGCAACAGATGCATGATGGTATCCATTACGACGTTCTTCCTTTCGAAGAATTTTTTCCGATAAGTGTAAAGCCTTTACATGATCCAACTCCTATTTTGTGTATGTGTGTGTTTCATAAAAAGGAGGGAAAAGAACATTTGAAGTAAGCAACAAGAACCAATGATGTACAATTCTAGGAAAATGCGAACAATCCATGTCAATCCATGACTCAGTGATCTGTCTGCCATCCAGTCCCAGGAACCACAACAATTATTGTAATATTCCTGCCTGCCAATATTTTCTTTGAGGAAACACCACAATCGAAAAAAAAAACACAAAAATGGCGACAATGATCATGATCACGAGATGGACTCATCGATCTGACGCAAACTAAATAATCAACGCAAAAATCAATAACAATTTTGGCATCACAGGCGTACCTGGAGTGCATGTGCTGTTTGTTCATATAATTTTTTCACACATGTCTTTTTCTTCTTCTTTTTAGAAGGACGTGAATCAGATTGAACTCGATGCATAGGTTTGGGTAGGAGATGTTTGTTTGGAAGAGGAGGAGTTCTGCTGCTGCTGCTCAGTGGTGGGGGTAATGGCGTTTGTTTCTTCTTCTTTTTCATTCTTTGTGTTTTCAGTGGTGGGGTTCGAAACTGTTGGTCTTGTTGGTGAAGTTGCTTGTTTGAAAGAGAAGTGGATGACGGTGGCGAAGAGGGAAAGTCAGGTAGTGGAAGGAGTGGTGCTGATGAAGCTTTTTCCTCCTCTGGAGAAAACAGTCGTTGTATATGTTTAGATTCATCACGTCCATCACAAGAAAACGATCGTACGCGTCGGTGTCCCTTGAATTTAAAGTTGGATGTGACCAAGAAGGAAGTTACGGAAGAGTTCCCGACTCGTTCTGGCGAATCTCTTTCATCTGGCAGTGGTGATGATCTACTTTGACTTTGATCGCTTTCAATATCATGAAGAATAGCATCTGAAGAAGTAGACGAGGAGGGAGAAATTGGGCTTTCTTCCTTTTCTTCTTCGGTTGTACTTGTTGAATAGCTGTAAGCAGCTTCCAATGCAGATTCAAGCCATTCGAAACTAAACCTACCCTTGGGATCAACCTCAGACTGACTATCAAATATTTTGTTCGAAGATACATCCGAGAGTCTTTTATCGTTGTCATCGTAGTTGCCCATTGTGTCTGGTTCCAGCAAGTAATGACGGTTATTGCTGGTACCATTGTTATGATCACTACAAGACGAGGAAGAGGGAGGTCTTGCCCTCGAAAATAGGGGTGGTGTCACAACAACAGCAATCTCATCCTCGTTTGAACAACTGTACAATATAGGATTCATGACTGTTGCTTCGCTTCAGCGCAGTCGTTGTTTGATTCGCTTGTATGTTAGTGCATCAACAACGTCTTTTCCTTCTCTTCTTTCCTTCTTTCGTAAATGCAACTGCTGGACTGTTCTGAACCACTGTCGCAGTAATGTCGTCCTCAAAATAATGTTTCGCTGATTTTGCTCAGATGTGTTCGTTATTATCTATGTTATCCTACAGATGAGGAAGTGACATGGAGTACAGATCCTACTTCTTTTAGCAAAGATAACTTGTCAGTTGTCTGTGATGTGCACTCGAGGCTGTATTCCTAGAGGACTAGACTACAGCGTTTGCTCAGCTCAATAATTGATAGGATGGTTTGCTAGAAATCTACAGTACCGTACAATGTAATCCAAGAATTTTCCTTTTTTTACGTTCGTACTCGCAGTATGGAAAAAATAGGTTCTCTGTGTTCCACATAAAACCTGTCGTATCCTCCCAAAATTGCTCCTCTGTACATGCAATTTCAAGTATTGCAGTCCCTATTGGATTGTAACTCCGAATAAAAATCGGTATTTTTGGTTGACTATCGTTTGAACAGAAGGTTGCCTCCGCTCGGGTCTATGGAGGAAGATGCTCATGTTCGGAGTTTTTGGTCACAAGCACGTCCCAGAAACGATGAAAATTCCAATATCATGCCAGCAAATTCAACTCAGTCGTGAAACATATCAGAAGAGGCGGTTGTAGGACCGGTTACTATCAAAAAAGTGTACAGAAAGTACTGTTTTACCTTCCAACGTCAACAAAATAAAATTAATATTCTATGTTGAAAATGTATACGTATTTAAAAATATAACTTATATAATCATGAATACCACATTCGTAGCTACTCCAATGCTTGAAATTTTCAAAATTTCGATACAATTTTTTGGGGCCGAATTTTGTAAAGATAGTCTTCTAGGATTCATGGTAGTGCCTTCTGACTTTCCTTTCGTGACGAAACATAGGTTGAAGTTGATTTTAATTATATGAATATATTTTTATTATGTATTACGAGGCTATACATGACGCAAGTTGTCGATAACAAATCCATAGGTTTGATCATTTCTTAGGTAAAGCTTGGGGCTGGAGGGACGTGAAACCAAGACCAACACCAAGACCCAAAACTGAATAGAAGATATCCCGGATGTGGTAAGAATTAAGGCGGGAAATTATAATTCAATAAACTGATTGTAATAATATTACATTTATTAAAAAATTCTTCCCATGGGAAAGTTTATATTTCATCTAAAAGACATTCAGGCCCAACATGTCTTTCTCCATTAACGGCAGGCGCTTTCTGGTTTTTGAACGGAAAAATAAAAAATCAAAACGTCACCGGATCTTTTTGAATAGACTATCTTCTGTAAAATAAAATCTTGAGTCAAAGGAACTCCCTCCCGCTTCTCAACAAAGAAGGGAAGGTATCTTTCTAAGAATGTTCTTTAACGGGACTATTATCTAAAATAATGATGACTTTGCGAGTACAGTACACCTCTGTAAATTGAACTACTGTATTTTATATTGTGTTTACAGACCAGATACACGTGTTTACCAAACTTAATGATATCACAAAGGAAGATTGTACATAAAGAACTCTTATGTGTGTAGATATCAACCACTCATCGAATGTACTGAGGTCATGCTTTCTTGAAAAAGTATCTTATGATGCCTTTCCTCCTTTTAAAAAACCCTTCAAATCTACAATGAATCTAAACTTTGAAGGGCCGGAAAGTAATCAAAATTTCCACCTTGCCGTGATCCGTCAAAACATATCCCTAGACTTCAGACTTTTTTAAAAAGCGATTAAGATTTTATTCCCCAGCATTGATCGCCATTGCTACAGTTTCATCATCTGTATTACGTCGGATCAATTGTCCGTCCAAACATTCTTCACCATTGGGTCCTTGCACTTCAATACGGTAGACATTCACTTCATGATGTGTTTGTCCTGCTCGGAAGACACGTCCAATAGCTTGTAATTCTGTGCTTGCATCTGACACTGGATCACTAGTCGATGCACCCTCACCAACATACAATGGTGTAAACAAAATTAAATTGTGACATTCAGTTTGTAAATTCAATCCTGCTGCATGTTCAAAATGTAATACTAGTGCACGAGGTCTTGCACGATCTTCTTCTGTAGCATCACCTGACTGATACCATGAAATTTTCTTGTTCTTCACTTCAATGGAATCATCTACATCTAACCATGTACAACCAATCGGATCACTACCCCCGTCTGTCGCGTTTTCACAAAGGAATTTACGTGCTATGTCACCCGCACCAATACGTCCATCTGTAAAGATAACAATCTTTGTTTGTTCATCGCCCTTGGTAGATAAAATTTCTCGGCAGATACGAAGAAGTTCTTTACCCCTACTTGGTAAACTTGCATTTTGTTTCAAGAATTTTGTAATATCATGCCCTGATGATGGATCAAAGTCTGCAGGGGTGATAGCAAGACTCTTTGAATCAGGTGCAATACCACTTTGACTCTTTAAATATAATTTCTTCTCTTCGGAAGTCATACGGACAACCCGGACATGATCCAACTTATCAATTCCGTCCATTTCTTCACCTGTCTTGTTGCGGCAGCAGGCAACATTTAAATATTCTTGACACTTACGTTGAATGTTCTTACGCACCTCACGACTTTGTTTAGGTTCCAAATAATTGTGCAAAAAGATATCACGTGAACTTTCACGTTCTAATTTGCGCCAATGAGAAGACAATCCAATCACATAGGTATTCCCCATTAAACTAGCCAATTCAATGACTCGACTACTACTATCCAAAAGAGGTGTTCCAGTCAATCCGAATATTGATTTACGGAAAATGAGAGGACGCTTCAATATGTCTTTTTCAGTAATACCCAATAGTTCACGTCCAGCTCTACGATTCTTTTCCTTGAACGTCTTATCTTCGGCAACTTCAGCCTTGGTCGTACATAAACTTTCATGAATTTCGTCAACAATGACACGTTCCCATTCAAAGTATTCAAATGGAACTCCTTTATCATTGGGTTTAAATGTTTGTTTTCGCAGTTCTTGAATGGCCTTTAGGTAAATAAAGGTATAGTAGGCTGTCACATTACGGCGTTTTTGGTTATTAGAATTGTTCGAACCTGCATATGGATCTTGAGAAGTAGCAGGAATCCAAATACCTTTAGCTTCTGTTACTTCCATTTGTCCGGAATATGCAGGAAGCTTGGGAACTTCTTTAATTTCTTTTTGAAGTTTGGCTTTCCTGATCAATTCTTCAAAGTAGTTTTTGGCTTCCAAAATATCTACAGGACAAATAACAACATCAGCTTCAATCATTCTTTGGACACTCACTCTCTTTAAGGAGTTATGATCAAAGATTTTTATTACTTTCAAGGAATCTGAAAATTTATCGATTTCAGATTCCCATTGGTCAATCAATGCTGGTGGAACCACAACCAGTGTTGCACCACTTTTTCTGGGAAGCTTTCTTGATTTCCTTGCCTTTTCTAGCCCCTGAAGAATAATGGCAATAGAAATTACTGTCTTTCCTGCTCCAATAGCATCAGCGATGACACCCCCACGAACCTTCGCTTTACGGCTTGCTTTGGCAATTAAACTTAAACGAGTCGACCCAGGCATTTCATGTTCACTCATTTCTAATTCCTCAAAATATGTACTACTGTTTTCAATTGCTACCATTTTCGTAACAACTTTTTGTTGACGATCGTAAAGGTCGTAATTGCCCTTAAGAGGGACAAATGTGGGTTTTTCAGAATCACAATTATGCACCTTGAATGGAGCAGTTACAGGATCACTTTGTTGCATCAAATCCATCAAGCGGAAACTGACAGCAACAGATCCGTGTGAAGAAGAACTGCTGTTACCGTAGCCAAGTCCCCGGCCTTCAATCAATTGTCGTGCTGCTTGATGAGCTACAACTTTAGGGTAATATTTTGCTACCAAGCTTCCAGATGATTTATCCACCCAGACTTCAAAGGGTTTGGGCGCAGCTTCCAAAGCCAAATAATAGCGTCTTGAGGCACCAGGCTCACTCCGCCTTTGCCACGCCTGACGTTCCTCGTCATAGTACCATTCCTCACTTGGGCGTTTCGGTGTAGTTTTAAGACAAGTTCCGAATGGTGCATCGCCTGTCGAAAGGTGCAAATCCGTCCATGGCGCATCAGGACTTAAATCATGCTTCAATCCATTCTTGGAGGCATGCTTTAAGATAGGGACGACACAGATTGAATTGAAGACTCTGACGGCTTGTTGTGCCTTTTGTCCTTTCACCAGATTGAGCTCAACTTTCTCACTAATGCTATTGGGTGATTCACTTTCTCGGCAAAGCATCGAAATTTCAGTCTCATTGAGCCCACTCACAGACACAAGAACATCGGAGGCTTCCATGGGGCAATCAACTTTGATATTTGAATCAGGTATTACACAACCCAACGTAGACATTGTTTGCCAATTAATTGTTTTTACGCCTTTTAACACATGATACTTTTCATTCAAAGCATCAGATGGCTCCCAATTTCGTGGAAAAATTGCCAGTATAGACGATGCATCTGTATGATCGATTGACAATGAAATGACCGCTGTGTCCGGACCAGTCCGGTTCGCATTTGGTCGCATGAGAATATACAAGGTGGGTTTACTGTCATCGGCTTGCCGAATCCACAACGCATCTTGATTCACAGTCTGACGACATGACGCACGTAAGTACGTCCCTGAGAAATCTAATGAATTGCTATTGTTTTGTTCTTTCGACAATGCATTGACGGTGATCTTACCTGGCCACTCTTTCCAATTTTCTGCGTATTTCCATCTTCTTTCTTCACCTCGCTTCTTAGCTGCTTGGAAAGGTTTGACATTGTGCCGTTTCTTTGCTGTGGCATCCAGTGAATTGCTTGCATCATCTGTTAAACCAATTTCTACTCGAGGAGATTCAGTGGGTTCTTCGCCCTTAACAGTTAGCGAGACCGTGCTATCAACTAACCTAACATTCCAGTCTTTAGAAGGAGCGTTACTTTTGTGAAGTACTGTCAAAGTGGCACAGGAATCGATATGTCCATACACAAGTGGTTCAGTTCTTGCGGGTTGGAAGGATGTCAACTCTCCTTTGACTCCGAATTCAACCAGCCTATCTTTGGAGCTTGCGACCTCTTCCCTCTTTAGTTCGCCAATGGTAATCCTGAATTCCCCTACCGCTTCTCCAGTATTGTTGTTCTCTCGCGCCATGTAGCAGATCAACCATTTTTTCCTATCACGCTTGATACGATGGAGGCAGAATTTGTATTTTGACAAGGCTGATACTCGGTGGTGATCATTGCCAATCGCGGCAAGGTCCTCTATCCCATCCTTATTAAAAATCAAAGACGGTGGTAAGATATTTCGTAATTCAGTTAAGAAGTTCCCCATCCCATGTTCCTCAGTTGCAATGCAAACATCAACTGTGTCGTGGCTTTTCAATTGGTATCCGGCAGTGGCCGACACACAGTTTCGGCAACAAGAAACTCTACAAACGCGACACTGCAGAAATTGGCTCGTGCGGGAACTTGTTCCACTAGTCTCGCAAGTACACCAAATAGATGACTTGATTGCAGAAGGAGCCATAGATGCCATTTTTTCAAAGAAAGGGACAGCTGACGAACATGATTTCAGTCCCAAGTCTACCGAAGGACTGATCATTTTGTTCCATTTTTTAGTGTTGATACCAGACTTGGATAGAATATTCATTGCTTTGTCCAAGCTACCAGCCTCTGTGCGAAGTTGTTTGCAGGTGGTCGCGGCAAGCATCGTGGCGCAAACTACAGTCAAACTCATGGCATTTCCAGCCAAGTCTCCTAATTGCACCTCGGTTTCGTTACCTAAAGCAAGTCGAAAGTATGGAATACCCTGTACTAAAAGTTTTTCACAGCCAAGAAGTGGACGACCCTGTTCGGGAAGAAAGAAGTCTCCTCCAGGTGTAACGCATCCAGCAATGCCAGGGCAAGCTGTACGGTGTTTTTCTTTAGATGCATTTTGAGAAAGGTTCCAGTAGAATGACGAGAAACTTGAGTCATGAGACTCGGCATCACGAATAGCGGAAGCGTGTAAGATTTCAAGAAGATCAACTCGTCTCTGTTCATTGCAGTTCAAGTATTCGAGCCAATAATGAGGTGGAATTTGTTTCTGACCGAAGGGTCCCCAGCTCAACAAATATCTCGCCATATCTTTCATACCAAGAGCTTTACGCACATTTTTGTTATGCGGAAGATTAGCATTGGCGGACTTCCAGAAATCAGGCTCAAGGAAATGACCTCTCTTTGTTTGGCGACCAGCAGGTCCATTCAAGGCTTCCCGGAAAACACGAATGATGTCATGGTCAACATTCAAGATGAATGAATGTAGTGAATGACGAACAGGTGATTTGAGAAACTTGACAATTTGTTCCCAATATTCACCCAAATCATCGTTAACTTCATCATCATCATCTGGTCTCCATACAAACATGTACGTTCGAAATCTGGTTTGAGGAAGTCCATAGTCCTTCGTATCAACCTTTACGATATGCGTGCAGTATGCACAATCGGTTTTAAAAACAAGCGTGTCAGAAGCTTTGGTTATCTTGTTGCTCTTCATGAGATCTGCAAGTGTGCAGTCTTTTTTCTTTTGGTTGGGCCAATCAATCTCATGTAATTTGTTGGAACTTCCCTTGAGAAAGCCCGCTACCACAGCACCACACCGTACCCCATAAATTGCGGGAACCCAATCGACAACAATGTCACCATTCTTGTCTAAAATAAACATCAAATCTTTCTTTTGTCCTGTTTTAACATCTTTGATAGCCTTCTTATCATCGCACGATGACAGCTCTACCCGCCCTGTGATGTATTCTTGCATTTTTGCCTGTTCCGCCGAAAATCAGTAAAAGAGGCAAAACTCAAAATCCGTTAAGGCACAGTAGTTTATCAAAGAAATAGAGACATATTATTCTCTGTGAACTTACCCATGGAGCATTCTGAACATTCTCAAAGATAGCAAATGCGGGTTGCTCTTTGAAGAGCACTTCTACAGCTGCAAGGAATGTTTCACCGGAACATCCTTTATCCTCAATATCAATACGTTTGGTAGAACGCAGCATAGAAAAATTCTTACAGGATGTTCCTGCCACAAATAGATTAAAGTCTGGTATATGTTGAACTTGTCCGTACACATCACAAGGTTCATCATCGGTAAGTTTCACAATGTCAGGATACAATACGGAATCAAAGTTACGCGCCAAATATGCCTGTTTGAATGGTTCAAGTTCACACGAAAACTTGTGATCAAAGTTGAACAGATTCGTCAATCCACGAAGTTCCATTTGCTCTTGTACAAGTGTCATTGCCAAAGATGGAGCATCTGTACCACTGCAGGCTGTACCCAATTGCATGGGCATGGTAGCACTCCCCAACCCATCATCACTTTCAAGTGCACGTTTCAATAGTTGTCCAATTTTATCAACTTGTTCACCAACTAATCGATCAATGATATCATCTGTAGCTTCCATACCACATGGATCAAGATATTCTTTTGTTTTCTGAATGTCCTCCAAAGACATTTTGGAAAAGAGTGGAACATCCATGGGTACAAAACTTTCTGACATTTTCTTTTTCCCTTCCTTGGGTTCAGCTTTTACTTTTTCAGAAGTAGCAGTACTTGATGAGTTGGCAGCAGCACCCTTTTTCCTTGTTGTGGTCTTCTTTCTAGTGCCATTTTGTTTTGTAGAATGCCCATTATCTTCATCATCTGTAAAATCATCTTCCATATCATCACCTGATGGTTCCTCTACTAAATCATCAAATTCAATATCATCATCCGAATCATCATCACTTTCAATAGATGCTTCTGATACAGCAGATTCATCACCACCTGAATGTTGAATTACATTCTTTTTCAACTTACCACCATGTTTGGGTGATTTTGTATTGGTCTTTTTGGTTTTAGATGTGGTTAATGACCGCTTACGTATTTTCGGAACAACTTCAGCTACATCGTTGTCTTTGTCGTCATCATTGTTGCTGTCTGATGATGATGATGACAATTCATCTAAATTAATTTCATCATATATATCGACACTGTAATTGACTTTCTTTCGTGCACGACCAAATCTTGAAGTAGTCGTTTCCATAACCACCTTTTCCGCTTCTTCCTTCTTGACCGCTGAAGAATTCTTTCCGTTTTTCTTTGGTTTCTTGAAACGTTTGTCTTCCTCCCCATCCTCGTCTTCATCTACATTCACTTCTGTTTTTGATTTGACAGTAGCACTTGATGACTTGCGTTTCTTTTTTGTTGGTGATGCATTTTGATTACTTTTGCGTCCCTTCCTTTTTGGAATTACAAGCTCAGACATTTCTGTTTCTGTTAATTCTTCTTCATCACCATCATCATATCTGATGTGATACCAATTCTGGTAAGAATCAAATTCAAAAAAGGTACCTTCATACCCTGTAGTAAGTATTGTTAGCATAATATTTGTGTATTTTCAATGAAATCAAATGGAACATCCATTATTGCAGGTGAGTCAAAGGAAATAGAAGCGAGGGGAATAATGTGTATCACTAGCTCATTCATCTTCTAAGTAACCTTTCATTGGAACAGTGCACGTTTCTTCCAATAACATGCATATCTTACTTACATTCATCACCAAATTTCTTTTTAATTCGAGTACCAATGACATATTTGGCAGTAAAGTCTTCCATGTCCTTTTTCTCCTCTTGATCGTTAGCTCCGTTGATTCCATCTTTATCCCCAATATCTTCTGTTTTCTTTTCTTCTTCGTCTACCTCCATTTTGTCTATTTCTTGTAGCGGTTCTTCTTCCTTGATAACAGTCATTGTAAAACAATAAGTTTCTTCTCTAAACAATTTCTATGATCTCTAGTTACAGTATCATTGCCATTCCCCAACAAGGACACAAAAACAAGAGAGCTCAAAGACAACAATAATATCAAAATATTTCATATGGTGAGAACGAGAGGTTTGGAGGTGTGAAAAATGATGCCGTTGCTACGAACAGTATCGGTACCTGGTACAGGTACAGTAGTACCTTGTATAGTACCTGTACAGGTAGTTTTCAGGGTACCTGATACCGGTATGGTAGTTTTCTGGGCAGTACCAGGTACGGTACATTGCCGTAGAGCAACTGGTGATCATACTGTGAGTTTAGAGTGTACCTGGTAAATACCTGGGAGTCCACTCACAGTTATTATATCTATAGACCCCTACTTAGGGGGGGGGGGTGGACAGCCCTGTTGTTTCGCG